>JACXGM010034751.1:0-11883 GCA_016801145.1 Umbra pygmaea | reverse complement strand
TTCTTTAATTGGTTAAGGTAACACTCCGCTACAGCCGACTACTTTCGTTTTGACATGACAGCAGTATCTGCAAGTACGTGTCACGTGGCGGTCCGTTGATGCAAGGATAATTGTTTCGTCGGCTATATATTTTCGACACTTCTAGAAAAAAATACCGAGGTCATGACCTCGGTGTCCTCAATGGTAGTTACGGCCATGCTTCAGTATGTATAAATCATCAATTTATAGTTAAATAATGTTGCTATTAAGGATTCCAGCTTTAAACAATCAAAAGAGTTTGCTACGAATCTCATTAAGTTTCAGGGGAGAAGTTTTAAAATATATATTTTTTCTTTCAAATCAAAGACTGAATTGTGTCGATCTCTTTTAGTCTTCCTCTGTCTGTCACCCCACAATATTTGGTTGGACTAACTCTTCAGCTCATGTATACAATTTTATAACATGCACTTCTAGCCATCTTGGTCATACAAATATTTAGTATACAGACTCCTCATGTTTATTCAAAGTGCTGGGTTTCACTGTTTATGACAGATAGGCCGGCCAGTGCCCTGTGGGAGGGGAAAATGAAAACTATTCCAAATGAAATGTCATGATTCATGCCACAGATAGTGTATAAACTAAAATATATGCTGCCTTCGAGCTGCTTGGACCTTGAAGCACAATACGCCCAGTTCCACTTTATGCCATTTTGATTGGCTCTAAACAGTGCGCAGGCACTTAGTATTGCCTTACTGTAAATACGAAGCTGTCTGAGAGCTCTGTGTGTGCTCATGTGGGTGGTCTGCCTCCGCTATCATTGCTATGGTTACAACCAGGGAGCTTGATTGATATTTTCAGAAGGAAATTAATAAGGGCATCAGATATAGATGATGCTTCAGCAGGTGTGTGTGTGTGTATACTGTGTGTTTCGGGGGGAATAAATGATTTGTCAAATAGTGAAGAATATCACTGCAAACTAAGCCATTGTATGTCCTCCAAATGACATTCACTGAAAGTCTCCTATTGCTTTTGACTATGAAGTTTGCTGTGTATCATTGAAAACATACTTCCATTCCCCCTCTTCCTCAATAGTCCACTTTTCTGGTTTTTCCATTCACACAAATGTTAGGAAACCTTGGACTAGGATCCACATTGACCTTTGGTCTAGTTTTACTCAAACATATTCTTAACCTCCATCTGTCGCTATCCAAGCTAGGGTTAAGAAGGTCTGTGATGGTGGGTTGTACATGAAATGAGACACTTCCCAGAACTAAACCTGGACAGACTGGCTGTGCTGTCTTATGTCAAAGGGAAGTGAGATTTACTACATGCCTATTCATTTCATAGCAACAGATGAAGAATGTTCCTCTATTGAATCATGGAAGAGTGCTTGACTGACAGTTTTTGGACATTTCCTCACCCTTTGACCACGATCAAATAGAATAGCTACTGCAGAATTCTAGTACCAAATAAACTAACTACCGTAGACATTCTGTGGGCTGAGATCAAACATGAGGTCACTGGGACAAATCCTAGCTAGATGTTTCAGTCATTCTTCATGTGTAATCATCATGCAGAAACCTACTGTACCTATCCCTAACCCTATCCATCCACCAATCATTTCCTTTCCTGCAAGAGCAGGGGTTGTCAATCACATAGAAATGCAACGAGTACAGTCTGCGATTTTATTTCTATGGGTTGCCTTTCGAGATGAAACATGTTCGGTTCATCATCAAAAAACAGACGCGATCAAGAGATTTTTAGACATGCTATAAACTTTAATAGACATATTGATATTTCTGAAAAGAAACAAAGATAGTCCTAGGTTTTATTTACAATACATGATCATGATAAAAATTGTCACATACAGCGGTAAAAACATTTGTAGAGAACTTAAATAACTTTGTTTGCGTAACTACTTAAATAATGCAACTGGTTACTCTATTTTATTCACACCACGCCGTCTCAGCAGCTACAATGCAAATTTCACATTAAGTGCTAAAATTATCATATCAGCTTTACAGCATGATTTCCATTTGATGCACTACAGACCAGGTAGAAATCAACGAAGTGAGACAGAAAATAAACAAATCCTTTCATTGAAAATAGCGCGCAGAAAAAAAACAACCAGAGCTAAAAGAGTGGATATCCTGAACACTTCTAAGCTTAGAATGGGATCTCAAAA
Source organism: Umbra pygmaea (assembly GCA_016801145.1). Taxonomy (NCBI): domain Eukaryota; kingdom Metazoa; phylum Chordata; class Actinopteri; order Esociformes; family Umbridae; genus Umbra; species Umbra pygmaea. The sequence goes on along the minus strand of JACXGM010034751.1, from coordinate 9,719 downwards.
CAGATATGATTGCAGAAACCACACATTTCTATTCTGTTGTGGGGGGCAGGCACTTAAAGAATTCAAAATGGCAGAAGATGTAAACCGCTGCTTTGCTTTAAGACAATCTGCTAGGACATCAAACTCGCTGGCTGGTATCAAGGAAGTTGCCAACATATATAGACAACTGGTCCTAAATTAACATGTAGAGGAGTGATGTTTATAAAACGTATTTCATACAGCCTTCTGAGGAACAATACTACATGGATGGACTTCACATCATTATAGTCTGTCTGTAATTGGCGTTTGGCACGATGAAGACATTTTAGATCTCTAGCTTTGAGTTCAGCAACATCTCTTGAAAGCCATTCGTCTGTTGAGGATTATGCATCACACATTTCTTCCCGCAAAGTGGATGAATAGTTTGGATTTGACACATTTCATTATACCTTGTCTTAAGCGAGCATCTCTTAGCGTAAGATCAAGTGGAGCGTCTGGTGCCAACACACATTTCAGCCGATCTAGGCAGAAGAAGCCATTCTAAACCATTCTAAATTGTAAACCATCACCAATGACCTGGGGGCTCAATTACCTTTTCCAAAACAAAGATCAAACGGCAGCCATTATGAGTGTTGGGGGTCGTAGCCAGACAGAGGCCTACAACAGGAAGTAACACAGATAACATTTTGTGTTGGCTCTTAGTGATCGAATCCAAACCATTCTTTGCGGGCATAGACTTACGCTAACCTTTGACGCTGCGCCAATCTATACACACACGTATATAGATCTATACACACACGTCTTTTGAGTCTTTAAATAGTTGGAAAACACTGCTTACAGAATGTGGAAGCAAAACGTTCAGATAAAAATTTTATGGTTTTTACAAGCTTAATGTAAAAACACTTTCTAAAAACACTGTCCTCTCCCATATATTATTACACTTAAAAAAATAAACCTCCTCTATCAAAACAATAATAATGCTATATTATTTAGCAAGGCTAAAAAGTAGTACTTGGTTCAGCTCTATGTGTATGAAATATACATCACTGTGCGATTCTTTCCCTTTGTTCTTCCCATTGACGTTGAGTCGCAAGTGTTCGTGAGTGTATGTGTGTTCCCTGTGAGAAAGAAAGCGTATATGAAATTTGACCAGTAGTGGGACTTTGTGTTACTGTGTGTGCGTGCGTGTTTGTATGTTGTTGGTGTATAGCGCATACTTTTCCCGACTTAATCATCTGCACATGACGATTGTGAAACACAAAACCCCAAAAACATTACAGTGCATGGAGTTGCGAACTCCATTTCAAATGTATGAAACTGTCTTTGACGTTGGCACTGCAAAGCCAAGAACTCATCCCTATAAATGTCATTAGACTATACCCCATATAGCTCTCTATTCTCCTGTAAAGACACTTCATTGGCAGAGTTGTAAAAAATAGAAAGTAAAAGTACTTTTCTGGGTTTGGCTCACAAGTTAGTTAGAGGTCACAAGTTTCATCAAGTTCCTAAATAAAACCAAATGACTAGGAAAAAGAAATAATTAATTAGGTAACTAGTTAGTTAACTCCCATTACCTGTTTTTGCAAGGAACTTTGCAAAACAGTGGAACCCAGTCGGGTACTTTTACTTTATATAACTCTGATCATAGGTTTGACTTTAGAGTTACTTTTAGAACAAGCCATGTAAAATCTAAAGATCTATAGAAATGTGTTGAGTCCAAAGGCTGTGTTTTGACAGGAAGTTTAACTTTGAACTCTTTTTCAATAATTGGTCTTTTGATCAATCAAATGAGTTGTGAATAAGAAGTTATTCATAAAAAGACCAATTACCAGTAAAATAAAAAAGAACAAAAAAGAAAAGAGTTAGGTTGCTGGTCTTGATGCCAAAGATGCCAATACTTCAGCGCTGGATCCATTCTGTTCATTAATAGCATGTCAAATCAGCGATGAAAAAACAAAACCTTTAACACTGTTGAATCATGAGACATTACCCAAACAGCACAATGGGATACAATATCAATAAATCCCTAAGAGTCATTTTTACTTGTACATTGTTACATTACTGGTCAATATGTCTTTCATGTTAACGCCTTTACATAAAAAAGTCCTAGAGTCTTTATGGAGTTCTACATATGGCACATAAAGACGATCATAAACTCTGCAGTCCTTAACAGAATTATCACATTACTGACGAGATACGTGGCATGATCATTTTATCGATGCTGATACACTGTATTCGGTCTTCCATCGATGAAAGGCCACCGAAAATTTGACCCTCTCTTTTGGGGTCCCCCTCCTCCAATCCCGGGGCCTAAACAAAGTGATGTCACCACTCCTCTTGGCACCTCGCAGTGCGTTTCTGCTTGGCCAACTTCCCTTTGCTCCCTTCAGTCAAAATGGCAGCCTTTTCTTTGTGTGAATGTGTGTGAAGAGAATGTTAGGGGGTCTCCCTTCTGTTTTCAGGTGCGGAGTAGCGCTAAAATCGAGTCATCCGCATCGGCATTCCAGAGACGATGAAGGCAGAGGAAGTGAAAAAGAATATAAAGGAGCGTACGAGGCTCCAGTAGAAGGTAGACGACGATTGCCATGCATTCAACCATCAGACGGCTGTGTGTCTTTGTGGAGGTGAGCTAGGCCTGGAAGCCTGGTGGCCGCTCTCTAACGACAACAGTGTGTAGCTTATGGACAGGAACTGTTTGGTGGGTTGACAAGGAGACAGCATACATACATCCGAATGGTGGGTGGGGAATCTGGGGGGGGGCGTGGGGCTGCTCCTGGGAGTCTGCTGGAGGTTCAGTTGAGGCGGAAGCCCTTCCTCACGGCCCTATACAATGTAGCTGGTCAGGTCAAGCAGGTAGGACGTCATGTCTATGATGTGGTCCAGGACTCCGTCCTTTTCCTGGTCGCTGGGCATTCCTCGCTCGCTCTTCTCGCACTGGCCGCCCGAGTAGCCGCTCTTACACAGGCACTTGTTGGGCTCCACGCACACGCCGCCGTTGCGACATGCAGGCTCACACTTAGCTGCAGCACACGGAGGAAAAGGACGTCAGGTCACTCAGAGTCAGTTACGAGCATTTGCAATGGTGTACGTTGTATTAATTAGTCACGACAGGACAATAGAGAATAAATCTTTACATTATCTTGTTCTCTGGTCACAATGCAAGTCTTCGAGATACAAGACTCTTCAACATGTATTTCATTTCTTATACTCATAAAAAATAACAGTTACATATTGCAAATTATATTGCACATTATTATATACTGTGAAAACCATAAAATGTTTTACATTTTGAACTCATACTCAACTTTGTCCATGAAATATTTCCAAGGATGTTATTTTTTATTTTTATATTATAAAAATTGTATATTATGCATGTTATAATGAAGTGATATCAATATTTAACTCATTCATTTTATATGTATGTATATTTGTGTCAATTTAGAGGGCTCTTGTTCCTTCCATATTCATGTAACAGCTTTTGTTACATAACGTTATTATTTTTTATAGTTCTATAGCGGTGGTAGGTTTGGCTTTGCTCCGACTCACCCAGTCTGCAGAAAGTTCCGTCCCAGCCTGGGCTGCAACAGCACCTCCCAGTCGGAGTGCAGTGTCCGTTTTTACACTGGCGAGAGCAGGCTGTTCCCAGGAGCTCCGGAGCTTCCACCTGCCTCTGGCACTCCTTAGGGACCACCGGCCTGGAAGAGGTCACACAGGGAGGGGCGCCGTCACCACACTGCTCCCATACGCCCCGCTCTGAGGCGCTACATTACACACACAGGCGTTTCTCACAACATATTCTTTGACACACTTTAACACACGCACACATACACACACACACAAACACACACACACACTAAGGCACTTCCCGATCTGTCACACACATGCAGATGTGGCACATCAGTAAACATACATCCTGGCACATGGCAAACAGGCGGAATGCTAAACAGGCATATTGTGATCCTTTCATAACCAGGCAAACACACAAAACATACGCACGGGCACAAATGAGGCGTAGTGTGATCGTTTAATATCATGCTCCGGGCCCTCGATAGAAAGATCTGGAACTAATACCACAGCGTCGTACATAATGGAGTTCAAATGTTACTTTGAGTGTGTGTGTATGTTTCTGAGGCTAAACAACAGAGGCTAATGAGACAGGACATGCTTCCACTGTGCAGTTTGCTGACACACATACAGACACACACATTGACACACAGACCCACACACACAGACACACACACAGACACCCACAGACACACACACACACAGAGGTACGGAAAAGTGAGTGTTGAGCAGCGATGAGGTCAGTGCACGCGCGTAAGCTCTGTGTTTATAATGACGGCTCGCCAGACTCTCTAGCGCTAACGATGGACACCCGGACACCAAGGAGCCTCCAGTGAATCTGATCCACCGGGTTTGGCTGGCTGGGTGGGTGTGGGGTTTCTTGGCCATGGTCCGCGGGGGGTGTGAATGGGTGTTCGCTGGGCGTTGGACCCCGTGGCTGGGACAGTGTTGTCCTGACAGCCCCATTGACTGATGGCTGGCCCAGGGCGGTACCGGGACCCCGGGGGAGGGAGGGGGGTGTGTGTGTCTCTAGGGGTTGAAGGGGGGGGCATTTCCCATGCTTGTATCCTCTCAGCACCAGCCCGAGCCCCGGCGCCTTTTCTCATCAGCACGCTGGGTCTTTGTTCTGACAGGCTGTGTGTCCCCCCCCAATAGAGAGTGTGGTGGGGGGGATAGAGGGGCTTGGAAGTCCCCGGGAGGATCGGTGTACGACGACACCGTTAATAGCACAGTGGCTGGCTGGCGGGGGTCAGCCGCCACCAGTTCTCCTCAATGGTTAGTCTCAGTGCCATGGGTGGCCGAGGGCCCCGGCTGAAAACAACACCTGCCGCAGTGCTACTTGACAAAGCAGCTGGGTCAACAGGCACTGTGGGAATGTATCGCCTCGGCAAGGGCCGCTTGCATAAACCAGAGATTGATAAATCTGAGGTGGGCTAACTCGTTTTAGAGTGTCCACAGAGGCTAGGACACGCCGGCCCACATGTCCCCAATGAAATAGGGAGACGATGGTGGCATGCAGTGGCTCTGGGATTCAGACCGCAGCCCCCTTTCACAATGTCCCAACCAGTTCATTCACCACCCCAGATCAGATGATTCCTCTGTGGATAGCGCAGAGGGGACGTTAGCGACTTAGTGACTTATCAGATTTATTTCACTTAAATAGCTTTGATGCTCATGGCTGGGTGGGCAGGTTGGTTTTAGAGAAGAGGATTCTGGGAAGGGATGAATGCATCGGCTGTGTGCTGGGGGGTTAGCTGTGATTGGCGTGGGCCGCATTGTGCGTTCAAACAATGGCTTAATCAAACGGCCCAGTGTGCTCCCTTTGGCTGTTTTGTCATCCGACTCCATTGTTTGTGGGCTTCTTTGTGGTTTTCCCTCTTGTTTTAATTGTGTCCGAAATTGACTGTGCATTGTGGGAGCCCCGGGCCTTTGAGCGAGTCGACGGAGAAGCTTAGTCAAGGGGAGGACCACTACAATGTAGCAGCAAGATTTAGGAGAGACATCCGAATAAAAGAGCTGCTTTTTTTTGCCAGCATGCTGTGAGTTTTCGTACCACACACAGCCACACAAACACACACACTAACACACACCTCCTTGCTCGCTCGTCCTCAGTGTGTCCTGTGATTTGTGACTTCCATAGCGAATGCACTTCATAGGAGATCTCAGAGCTTTATTCTGGTACTCCGGGACATTTCAATGACTTTGCCCGATGGAATTCAATCAGACGGCATTTCACCTGATTAAACTAAAACTGTGAATTTGTGAATCGTGTATTATGATTCCGCACAACTCTTTCTTTCCCTCGCCGTCTTTACGATATCTTTATGCTCTTAATATCTTTACGATATCTTTATGCTCTTAATACCTTTACGATATCTTTATGCTCTTAATATCTTTACGATATCTTTACGCTCTTAATATCTTTACGATATTAGCGGATGATTCAATGGTCTCGCCACAACAAAAACAAAAAGGATTTCTGCCACATTCCTGTTACAAATGGAATCGCGAGGACTGGATATAAGTTGGTTTTGAATAAAACGTTGGTTTGTTTATTCTATTCTTCTATCTACATGATAAACAACATGACAGTTGTGACCCGCTTGATTTCAGGATCTGGAATGTTCTGTGTTTGTTTGTGTCTCTCATGTATCCTGAAATGAATCCTCCTCCCCCAATGATTCCAAATGGATTTCAGCGCCAGAAATAAATAATAACCCCTCTCTCTCACCCGTTTCTCTCCCCCCACCTCTCTCTCTCTCCCAGACTGGATCTATGGCTTGAAAAACGAGACGAGAGGCTGGGAAAACGAGACAAGACACGTTCAATTAAGCATTCCATGTTTACACCTGATTTTACACTGCTTACAATATAGGCAGAAAAGAGGGAAAAAAGAGAAAAAAATCCAACAGGAGCCTTGGGTAAGACGTGTGTCTGTGTGTGGGTTTCGCGCGCTTCCTGACGGAATAGTTCTGTCTTTCTGACGGGGCTGCAAGTGTTTGGAACCGCTCTATCTGATTCCACCGTGGAGCCAGTAAACAATTACACACAATCCTCCACCCTGAACAAACAGGGCAGAGACAACATATGCATACGCTACCGAGGTGCATTGAGGCCTATTTACTATTAGAAAGTACGCGACTGGCAAACAAATATGCAGAAATGAAGTCAGCGCCACTGCCGGGAAATGGGTTTACTCAGAGAACATCGCAGAGGGAGTTTGAGTGACCTTCCTTCTTTGCCTGATAGCTCCCCCCACTCCCTTTTCCTAAACACACAGGTAATGAAATCACCATGTGGCTGGATGTTGTGGACCAAGCGGACCGCCACGTGCCAGCCTCTCCACAACGAGGCTTGGAGTAGGGTGAGGGGGCTGGGGGAACATATGGGATGTTTCAGTGAGGCCAGTCGCTTTAGCCGTTCATGATGGCGCTCTCTTCTTCCCTGCGACGAGATACTACTAATGAAGCACAGAAACGTCTGAGCATACAGAGACTAAACATGCACAATGGATGGGTGGAAAGAATTGTTCTTTGGGAGAAATGTGTTCATGCCAGAAAACATAAATAAAACATTGAGCAGGCAGGCTAGGGGCCCATAGAAACATCTGTGGCGTAATTCATTGCGTGAAGACTTGGGTGGCACTGTCATGAAGGAAGGAATAATTAGCCAGCGATACGTTTTTGTTGTCACACACATGCATCGCACGCGCCTGTGTGCACACATGTTTATTCTTGCACGGCACATGCAAACGCACACAAATGCAACAGACCCAGAAAGGAAACGGTATTATTGGCCATCTTGAACTACGCTCAAAAGTGTCAGCTACAGTGAAATGTTTTGAGATGCCCCATCTGCCTTCTGTCACCCCAGCCTAACACCCCCCCACGCGCCACACACACCTCACCACCAACTAATGGCAAGTAACTTAAGTCTATGTTAACATCTCTAGTTCAGTCCACCGCTTCAGTAAGGCTGGGCAATATAGATCGAAATCCATGGTGTGTCAACATAACTGTCTGAGGTAACAGATGAACAATAAGTAAAAACAACAGATGTATAACATTATTGTGGAACACTATTCTAGTGTGCCTAAAAGAAAGATGGTTTGAGCAGTGGGAGAAGACACAACTTAGTAAACTCAGCTGGTTCCAATTAAAAAGCCAGATTCTCTGTGTTAAATGTGATTTCTCATTATATAAGACAATACGTGTCAGTGACATTATGTCCAATATGTCTCATTTAATGGCTTCAGTCGATGCAAAATTCATACAATCCTCATGTACAGATTTCCTGGTGTGCGAAAGGCCTTTTAAATGTCTTTGGCTGGAGACAAACATATCTACCAAAAAAATGTAATAGCGTAAAGCACGTGAATTATATTAAGTAGGACCGAAAACATTAACAGCTGGCTGTAGAATCGTTCATATTTCACCATGACCCTGAATGACATTATACAGTACATTTATATTCAAGTGACTTGGCTCTTATCAAGAGCGACTTACAGGACAATCATGGCCGTCCCCTAGGGCAACTTAGGGTAAATTCCTTGCTTAAGGACACAACCACATTTTGTCCACCCGGCAATTGAACCGGCAACATTCTGACAAAAATCTGACTCCCTAACCGCTGAGCCACCTGACGCCCTAACTCCCACATATTGTCAGCTGTGAGCTGGACTGGTGGCACACACCGGGGCTCATGGGACAGGTCCTCACCCAGATCAGGTCACATGACTACGACTTGAGGGGAAGGCACCAGGGAAACATTGGCGTCGACAGGTGCCGTCGACGAAACGCTCCGAAAATATCCTGCCTCTCACACAGTAACTGGCCTCAGTGGTTGCAGCAGCGTGTTCAGGACACGTTACACTAACATTTTAAAATGGTATGCTTACTCTCCAATTACGGCACTGAGGTTTGTGTTGGCCGGGGATCCTTGTGTGATGACTTGTTTAAGGGGATAAAAGCCCTGGTGTGTGCGAATGAGTGATGCATTGGAATGGTGTAATGGGTGAGGAATCAAAGGATGACGTTTCCTGGTAACGTGTTTCTGCGACTGAATATGCTACACAGCAAAAACTCCAGTGTTAAATCAACACCCTATATAAACACTTACAGTGTTGATTTAACACTGGAGTTTTTGCTGTGTACAGTATGTGTAGGAGTCTGACATGAATACACACACAAATAAATGATGAAATAAATAGTTGTGTTCTTTACCTTTTAGGGTCCACCAGCTTGTAGACCTTCCCACTGTGTGACTGAGCCACGCTTTTACTGCTGGCCAGAATGTACACTTCACCTAAGGGGAAAACATGTGTTACATTGGAAATGTAGTCATGTATTGACAGTAAATAAATACAGTATATTCATTTGTTCCTTTCATTGAAAAAAACAACATATTTAAAGGACGAATTGTGTTTAAATATGCCAACAGACATTCCAGTGACTGCTACTTCATTTGAATGAATTTTAAAACACCATCCTTGATCACGGCCAAGTCAAACAAGGTTCTACCAAACTCGGCTACTCAGCTGTGGTAGCCGGGTGAGATGCCTTCAGCATCCACTCTGAAGACCGATTCCCAAGGCTGGTCAGGCCAACACAAACCCCAGGACTGTCACAGCATAGGGTTGGTCCCCAGTTATTATTGAACGTATCTGAAAGGCGTATCTGTTTTTTTTGCTTTGGGTGAACATGGTGGTAATTTAATCTATTCTGCTTTAGGAGTATTTTATTAAACACATTTTATTTGTATGGATCTATTGTATGTTATTTTTTGATAGGAATTCTTTTTTGATAGGAAGATAGGAATTTTGGGTTTTCATGAGCTGTATGCCAAAATCATCAGTATTAAAACAATAAATGACCTGAAACATTTCAGTTGGTGTGCAATGAATCTAAAATATATGAAAGTTTAATTATTATCATTACATTATGGAAAATAAAGGACTTAATCACAATATGCAAATTTCTTGAGAAGGACCTGTATATATCAGCCGCGGTCGGTGGATCTTAATTGGGGAGGACGGGCTCGTATTACGCTCGGGACCGGAGTGAATGGAATGGTGCGCAACACACAAAACCAAGTGTGCAAAACAAAAAACACTGGGTTTTGTGCGTTGCGCACCATTCCATTCATTCCGGTCCCGAGCGTAATACGAGCCCGTCCTC
>JACXGM010034750.1:0-11883 GCA_016801145.1 Umbra pygmaea | reverse complement strand
TGTGTGTGTGTGTGTGTGTGTGTGTGTGTGTGTGTGTGTGTGTGTGTGTGTGTGTGTGTGTGTGTGTGTGTGTGTGTGTGTGTGTGTGTGTGTGTGTGTGTGTGTGTGTGTGTGTGTGTGTGTGTGTCTAATTCTGTGTTTATTCACTCACCAGCCACTTCATTAGGTAGTCTACATCTGTTCAACTATTCGATAATGCAAATATTTGATTTGCGAATCACGTGGTAGCAAGTCAAAGCATTTCGGCATGGTCAAGACAATCTGCTGAAAGTCAAACCAAGCATCAGACTCGGGAAGGTGATTTAAGTGACTTGTTGATGGCAGGGGTCAGAGGAGAATGTCCAGACTTGTTCAAGCTGATAGAAAAGCAACAGTAACTCAAATAATCACTTGTTACAACCAAGGTATGCAGAGGAGCATCTGAACGCACAACATATCACAACTTGAAGCCGATGTGCTACAGCAGCAGATCCCACACCAGATCCCACTCCTGTCAGCTAAGAACAGGACACTGAGGCTTCAATTTAATCAGACCCACCAAAGTTGGACAATTGAAGATTGGAAAAACATTGCTTGGTCTGATGAGTCACAATTTATGCAGCGACATTCAGATGGTAGGATTAGAATTTGATGTAAACCACATGAAAGCATGAATCTATCCCGCCATATATCAGTGGTTCAGGCTGGTGGTGGTGGTGTAATGTTGTAGGGGATCATTTCTTGACACATTTTGGCCCCATAGTACCAACTGAGCATTGTTAAATTGCTACAGCCTACCTGAGTATTGTTGTTGACCATGTCCATCTAGGGCTGGGCACCGAACATCGATACTTTTATGGCACCGACCGAAATACTTTGATACTATCGAGTATCGAAAAGGTATTTATCTTTCGGTGCCAATTTTCGGCGATAGGCGAAAAGTGTCTGTGAGCCAATAATCATTTAGCACACTTACGTGTAATGACAAAGTCACCGGCGATAGGCTGTCTAATGCAACTTAAAACACGTCATGTGAATGAGACACCACCACCACGCAGAGGATTTCTGAAGATACTTGCAGTCGTATACCGTTTATAACGTTACTATTTGACCAGGCAGCATCTTTGTTTTTCCGACGTAACGGTAAGGTTACAAATTTTGGAAATACTTGACAGATAAGTGTAATTTCACTACTTAAACCGAACACATAGGTTTACTACTGCCGTTGTTGCACTCATTTCGATCGACAATCGAAACTCAATTATTTTCCCCGTAACGTTGACTACTCTATGTATGTTAGCTTGTGCTGCTAGTCGGTTGCTCTAGTTAGCTCTGTCTATTTCCCCCTTCACATTAGCCTCACCTGCGCGTGTCTACCCTGATGTTAGGAATAGGAAGACCATACAAGAAAGTGTCAATCCCTTCACATTGACAGCAAGAGGGAACATTTCTTAGGAAAGATAAGATCAGAGTAGTTAGTAGAATTGTTTTCAATTGTACTGTTCCTATAACTACGTTCCTGTAACTACTTGGTCGGAAAGCGGCTATTTAAGGTTTGCTAGCTTTTTCGACAGTGGTGGCCGCATGGTGGAGGTGAGCAAGCTATCGATATAAAGGGAGTTCTTTACCAATATAGCATCTTTTAGCCTGGATAACCTTTTTTACTGTTATTGTCAGTAAAAAGAATGAAACATTTTATTGTTATGTTTTGTGTTTTACTAATAAACAATTAAGGTGGAAATTAAAGGTTTTGGGTTGATGTTGAAATGGATTCAAAAATATATGGTATCGAAAAAAGTATCGTTAAGGAACCGGTATCGAAACTGAGGTATCGAAATTGGCCCCGGATCAAAAGATTTTGAACGATGCCCAGCCCTATGTCCATCCCTTTATGACCACAGTGTACCAAACTTCTAATGGCTACTTCCAGCAGGACAACACGCTATGTAACAAAGCTCACACATCTCAAACTGTTTTCTTGAACATGACAATGAGTTCACAGTACTCAAATGGCCTCCACAGTAACCAGATCTCAATACAATCTAGCAACCTTGGGATGAGTTGGAATGGGAGGTTTGCATCATAGATGTGGAGCCAACAAATCTGCAGCAACTGCATAATGCAATAATGTTAATATGAACCAAAATCTCTGAGGAATGTTTCCAGCACCTTGTTGAATCTATGCCACAAATAATTAATTCAGTTCTGAAGGCAAAATTGGGTCCAACCTGGTACTAGCAAGGTGTACCTAATGAAGTGGCCTGTTGAGTGTACATGTGGTTGTTTGTGTGTCTGGATCTGTCTGTACTGAACGTGTAAACAAATAGCACTGTGTCACCTAATTTTGATGGTGACACCACATCCTTCTCCATCCCCAACACCCTCCAGCTTCAACCTTAATTTCTCCAACTTCTACAGCCAATGAAACAACTTCACAGCCAAACACATTTTCCCTGCTCACCCAGACATCTGAACAACATAAAACACATTTGAATGAGGTCAGGAGAAATATCGAACCGCATGCCGTCGTCCGACAGGGAAAACTATTATTGCCTCCTTGCTACAAGCCATGAGATCTCTGGTGTCAGGCTGTGGAGCAACGGTTTGAAGCCCATGTTGTCTGTCTTTTCTGCACCTGTTAGTGTGTCCAGTCATTACCCCTCCCAGTCTCCCAAACAGCACCCTATTTCCTACACTGACCACTGCTGTGTACTCTATTTGCCCTAGGCTAAGGCGATCCACTGCATAGGGAATGGGGTGCCATTTTGGATGCAAAATCTGTGTTATAGCATGCTGGGTCGGCTATTGATCACCACCCTACTTTCCAAAGCACTAATAGCAATTAAATGGTTCCAAGCTGGGCGGGGCCCCTCAGGGGCCCCTCATTGCTATTCAGTGTGTCAGGCAGACTGCTGGCCCCTGACGTGACTAGTGCCTGTGTCATGCCTTGCCCCCCGCCCCCATGCCACACGCACACACGTGTGCACACACAAACAAACGCCAACACAATCTCACACCCCAGCCAGCCTTTGATTAATGTTAATTTCTCTGTGGACAGCCGGACCAATGAGACCCTAATTGCACCTTCATTAGTGGTTAAGGCGTGGCCAGAGCCTTCCATCACTGTGGGGTGTGTTACCCCTGTCCTGAATGGATGAGGCCACAGGGGCCAAGGGCGGGCCAAACCACACCATGCTCATTTAGGGGACAGGGTGGACAGGGCTATGGTGAATAGGCTCCTGTAGCTGGCTCAATGAGGACATTCATTGGATGAAAATAATTGCAACTTGAAGTTGGATGTAAATGTAAAAGAATTATTGGAGCAACTTGAGAACACTCCTCACCCAGCTTCAAATGTCATGGAGCTGTCCAAGAGTAGCCTTTGTGGGGAAGCCCAGTGTGAGGCTGTCGGACAGTGGGGGATATTATAACTCAGAAATGCAATGATAGAAACCTGGGTGTACCACAGGAGGAAGCAACATGCTAGACCCTTTTAACTAAGAGGAAAGTTTGATAAGATTAAAACATGAACATGCATGTGCAAATGTTTGGTGTAGAGGTTTATGCTACGGACTGCACCACATGTGCCCCCAGCAATGGAGGTTTGCGCCCCGGCTGGGCTGCTGTCATTGCTCTCCCCGTACATGCCTGTTTCTCTAGCTTATGATTCCTATTGTTTTGTCATTATGGATTTTTTTATATATCCCACCCAAAAAAGTGAGAACAAAATATTTTAGTTGTATTTTTGTTGCTCATTGTGTAGTGAGTGAGCTCAGAAGAGCAGAGTTTAATGGTGTTCCGAATGTAACGTGAGTTGTCTTCACCGCAAACTTAAAATGTCTTACATTGAAAGACCAAAACAAAGATTGCGTGAGGCTTAAACTGCAGCTCATTCTCCAGGAAGACGGTTACGTGTTTGCCATGAGAGGATGACGGTTTTGCATTAGACAGTGCAGTTAGCTACACAGTAAGGTTAATATCCACAAGCAAGAGTTCCTAAACAGATATGAAACTTGCACTGCAAAAAGACAACTTCCAGTTAAAAGTCAGAGACTTGGACATTTTGCCCTACACATGTACATTATCATTAAGATTTCATTAAGATAAGCGTTCTGCTTCTTTTGTTGTGCCAATGAAGCACTTATAGTTTGTAAAAGGCAGTTGAACAGCAACAATACACGAGAGTGTTAACACACAGCATTAACACTTTTCACACTGATGTGCCAACCCAACTGCACAATGTTGGCTGTAATATTACCTGTCATAATTGTTTGTTTTCAGCATGATTTAGCAGCTCCTTAGATAACCAGACCAAGGGCATATTTGATAAACTAGCAAGGTACTGTATACAGCGTGTTGGCCCTGAGGTGTCCTGGAGATGGTCCTGTTTCTTGTTGCTATCTGTAAAACAACGATTCGCTACCATTAGCATATGCCAGTTTAGCTTGTCTACAATTGCTTAATCCAATCAGTCTGTTTTAAAGGGTTGGGATTGGGGGGTGGGGTATATAGATGGTGCTGTTTCTTGCTGCAATTTGAAAAAAACAATGACTAGCTATGATTATTGTATGCCAGCTGTTTACAGTTGGGGATGGCGTGGACATTGTTTTCCGTTGTTGGGTGGGGTTCGAGTGTTTGGTGCGTCCTCAAGCAGAATTGCAATTTCTAGGCCAGAAACCGTTTGAATTTCATAACAACCTGCAAACACCTGGAGACAGAAACTATGCAGCGAGATACTTTGACTACTGAAATAGTTAGCTTATTTGCTTATTTGATTGCTTATTTGATGCTAGCGGTGCACTGAAATGCCAAATGCAATGAACGAATAAAGAATTCACATCAAAACTACTGAAAATAACATAAATGTTAAAACGACTACTAGCGAGACCTTTTCTATAGAGACACGGCCCACAGGTAAGGGTACTTTGTCACATACACATACATGTAGCAAAATTCATCCTCTGCATTTAACCCTTCCCTCAAGGGAGCAGTGGGCAGCCATTTAAAGGGCCCGGGGACCAACTCCAGATCTAAGCCAGTGTTTTTGTCAGGGGCACAGACTGGAGATTTTTTTATGGTGGGGTAAACCGGAGCACCTGGAGGAAACCCACACAGACACAGGCAGAACATGCAAACTTCACACAGAGCCCTCACTGGGCTTGGCTTTACACAATGCTTAACTAGGAATCCATTGAGTGCAGTAGCTGTCTTTGGTCCATAAAACCAGTTTGTCATGGCATTTAAATGTTGGCCCTCAAATAACACATGCAAATCTAAATTAGCTGGTATCTGATCCCATTATTCTACCATCTCCTACTACTGTGATCTTGATCAAGGCACCATGTAGAATCACTGCTTTATTAGGCTAAAATTAAACTGCTCTAAATGGAGAAAAGCTGGGTGTCAAGGTCTTGTCCAGTAGGCAGCTCATGTTTACTACATCGTGGTTAAAATGGGGAAAGGCCAACTTTGAAGGATGTAACATTAAGACCAAATACTAACATCACAAATTAAGTTAATGGGGATACAAATGCATAGCATAGGCAAATGCATAGGGTAAGGAAAAGAGGTAGAGATCTACAAAAAGTTGATCAGAGGGAGCTGTATATTTACACAGTATGAAAATTGTTTGTTAATTCTGCAATTTTGTTATTTTTGTGGAACCAAAATATTTGATAGGGACTTTATTATGCTTAGCTAAATAAAAGTAGTACTTACAGTGCC
This sequence comes from Umbra pygmaea, assembly GCA_016801145.1. Lineage (NCBI taxonomy): Eukaryota > Metazoa > Chordata > Actinopteri > Esociformes > Umbridae > Umbra > Umbra pygmaea. Next base: position 6,180 of record JACXGM010034750.1, on the reverse strand, counting down.
TTGGGAAAGTATTCGGCCCCCTTGAACATTATGACCTTTTACCACATTTCAGGCTTCAAAAATAAAGATATAAAACTGTCATTTTTTGTGAAGAAGCAACAAGTGGGACACAATCATGAAGTGTAACGAAATTTATTGGATATTTCAAACTTTTTTAACAAATAAAAACTGACAAATTGGGCGAGCAAAATTATTCAGCCCCTTTACTTTCAGTGCAGCAAACTCTCTCCAGAAGTTCAGTGAGGATCTCTGAATGATCCAATGTTGACCTAAATGACTAATGATGATAAATAGAATCCACCTGTGTGTAATCAAGTCTCCGTGCCCGAGTCGTACGCCTGTGTCGTAGCAAAAAATATGGATAGTTAGAGAACTGTAAATACATTTACTGAGCTGTAGATTACATCATATTTCAAGGATGACATTGTGTAAGTGAAGTTACCTAAAGTTAGGTAATTTAAATTAATGTAAAGGCGGAAAGATAACACTCGCAATGTTTTATGGAATGAGTAGTTCCTTTGCTCGGTATAATAAATATGTACACAGTCTTGTACCTTTGACTTTTTTTGGATTTGCTATTCATTTTTTCACTAAAAATTATATTTTGTATGCCAATGAGTCACGTCGTAGCTGGTTAGCCTAAGGAATGGCCTAAAACTCTTTATATACAGATTTTTCCAGAAGTCAACAGGACTTCTGTTGACTTCTGGAAAAATCTGTATATAAAGAGATTTAGACCATTCCTTAGGCTAACCAGCTACGACGTGACTCATTGGCATACAAAATATATATATTTTTTCTTCCCAGTTAACTTCGGCCCAGGCCACTACAGTCAGAATTGGCGATTTATACGAATTGTATTGTTTAAACATTGTTTGCCAATTCAAAAAGTAAATTATCAGCAAATAAGGGTATGTGTGTTACTAGGTGATGTTAGAATATAAGAGTTGAGTTGGATATTCTATAGTACAGATAGACTACAGTTTCCTAAAATATTCTATTTTGAATGGAATTGTGTTGTACATACTAATTAAAGCACTTCAATGTTGTTTAAAATTAGTTTTACGAAATACTTCACTCATCAGATTGTGCTACTTTCCCCTGTTCTCAATGACACATAAAACCTACTAACCAAATATTTTGAAATATGTTAACCACATAATACAATAATAGACAATGTAGCCCAACAGAATAATAGAGGAGTATATGTAGCATATTACAACTGATGTAATCTGTTCATATTCATATCATAATGTGTTCATATGTTCAGCTAGCTAAATAATACTAGTAATAATATAGCTCATAGGGTCTGTGTCACGTTTTACTATAGTCAAATGTAATGATAGGCATAACTTGGGTCGACAAAGGTTTACTTTATGAAGACTAACTCATTTGCTTTTTGTCTGAAAATGGTTTATTTGTTTTCATGTGTGCTTGAAACATTTAACTCAGCTCTATTAAAGAAAACAATATGGTGCCATCATGAGATAGAGAATAAAGCAGTAGAACAAAGGGATTCATTAAATCTTTTAAAAGATTGAACCGACTTCATTCAAAGTCAATGCTATCTAAAAAAATAGCTTAGATGTAGTAAACTACTTTTGCCATTATTTTGTAGCTCAGCTTGCTACATTTTCCAGGGGGGAGCTTAAGTGTAGTGAAGCTACATTTAGTGTAGAATAACTAGTAGCTTAGCTCACTACATTTTACAAGTAGTTTGCCCAACACTGCAATAACATTACCACAGACATGATGTGTGCTCCATTATCAAGGTACAGAAAATAGGTTTAATAAACTTACTCATCTGTTAATTGTCCTCTTGCTACGTCTCTTTCCATGTGAGCTGGAAAACGTCAGTGATTCAGTTACGCATATGCGGTCGTCAGTCATTTTTGGTTCAATCCTTACAAGTAAAGCTTGTCTACGATCCCATTCATTGTAGCAAGTGCTTTTTTTTCAGTAGACATGGATGGACATATTCCCACAGAAGCACTTAGGCAATTATAATTTAACCGCGTTTCAACTGGATTATCTGTAGAACATGTCGCCTTGTTGAAGCTGAATATCAAACTTCATTTGTTGTAAATGTTCTTAGGTGTACTCGGGCGCAAACATGTATGGTCGGATGTCACTCAGAATGTAAAAGCAAGTTGTAAAATTCCTCATCTGCAAATCCTAGTATAGTAGCAATTTTGTTACCAGCGACTTTGGTTACGAACTGTTTCACAGAATCCAGAACATGCCGGGTGGGCGGGGCTTGGAACAAGGAAGCCAGATTTGTAGTTATATACATACTGAAAAAATCATACCACCTCGTCTGTTTAGCATTAAAACGGCTGATAGAAACGTCACAGAAAGACAAGCTATACCTTAAAAAATCAAGGACAACCGAGGCTTTAAGCAGTAGGTTTGAAAGCCAGATCAGTATAACAGGGATGCTTATTTTTGTGACAGAATACATGCCTATATTCATTTTTCCTATCTCCACAGTTGATTCATACCATAGGGTGACGTCAGAGTATGAAGTTTCCCCGCGAAATTTCAAATCTTGCTCTTACACTAGCCCGGCATGGGTGAAACATATCTCACTGTTCTACAAATGTCTGGGAGAAGCTACTAGCACCTTCAGATAGCTGTAGGGTGAAGTTTCCCTTTAAGTGGTTTGTGCACATTAGCAGTGTACCGACAAACACGCTCCGAACCGAGACAAGCGAACCGAACGGTTCGGATGTTTTTTCATGAACCGTACCACCCCTAATAGGAAGTATATGTTCAGTTTGTGCAAATTAGCTCTAAAGTAGAGAGCTAGATCAGAAAAGTGGCATGGCATTATCAAAGGAATAGGTAACACTTGAGCATAACTGAAAATAATATTGAGCAGATAACTTACAAGAAATAACTTACTATGCAGATGAGTATGTGCTTATTAACAGTGGGCATGGAACTGGGGCATAAGTGGGCAAAGACTGTGTGCAAGTGAGGGAGGAGTGTCAGCACGTACAGTTGTCGGACAGACAGTTGTACTTTAAAAGTAGTGAGGGAGATTGTGTTCTCAACTTTCAGAGACTTTTGTAGGTCATTTCATTCGTTAGCTGCTGAGAACTGGAAGGAGTCAAAGAACTATGGGCTTTTGGGGTGTCTAGAGAGATGTACCTGCTTGAGCGCTGTTTGTGGGTGGGTGAGGCAATGGTGAGAAGTGAATTTCGATACACATCTGTTTGAAATCTGTCTCTTTTCAGTCTACTCCTAGTCAGAAGTCCACCATGACACCAGATCATCTCACAAACGTACCAGCCGAATACCACTACCTCGAGGAGGTGTTCAGTAAATATCAAGCTCTAGTTCTTCCACCTCATCGCCCATGTGACTGTTCCATTCAGCTGATCCCTGGGACCACTATTCCAAAACATGGCTCTACAATGTCTCTAAGCCAGAACGAGAAGCACTAGAGGACTACCTTCAGACCGCTTGGGCATCCGGTCACATCTGTCTTTCTACTTCGCCTCTGGGGGCAGGTTTTTTCTTTGTGGGGAAGAAAGACAGGGGTTTACACCTGTGTATAGATTTTGGAGGCCTCAATGACTTAACTGTTCAGAATAAATACCCTTTGCCACTCATGGACAAGGGGCAACCATAATTACTAAGCTGGACCTCAGGAACGCCTACCACCTCGTTTGGGTCAAGGAAGGAGAAGAGTGGCTCACAGGATTTAACAACCCCCTGGGTCATTTGGAGTATTTAGTAATGCCTTTTGGGATGTCCAATGCACCTGCCGTGTTCCAGAATTTGATCGATGATGTGCTGAGGTTTTTCCTTGGACAATTTGTTTTTGTATATCTGGATGATATTCTAATATTCTCTCCTACTCCTTCCACTCATGTCAAGCATGTTCGCCAGGTCCTCCTCTGCCTGTTAGAAAACCGCATTTTCATCAAGTGCACCTTCCACACCCAGTCCACCTCATTCCTGGGTTACGTCGTGGCGGAGGGACAGGTCAGCATGGATCCCATGAAGGTGCCTGCCATATTGGACTGGCCGACACCAGTAAACCATAAGAATCTGCAGAGTTTTTTGGGTTTTGCAAATTTCTACAGTTGGTTTATCAGGAACTACAGTCACGGCCAGCCACAACCTGGACGTTTCTCTGGACCCCAGCTGCGGAGAAGGCTTTCCTGGACCTCAAGCAGCGGTTTACGTCTGCTCCAATCCTGTTCCAACCAGATCCTGCCCGACAGTTCATTGTAAAGGTGGATACATCTGACACGGGGATCGAAGCGGTGCTGTCCCAAAGTTTTTGGAGGACGGTAAGGTACATCCATGTGCTTTCTTGTCTTGTCGTTTGTCCCCAGCAGAATCCAATTACGACATGGGAAACCGGGAACTGTTGGCGGTCAAAGTCACCTTGGAGGCATGGCGCCATTGGCTGGAAGGGGCGGCAATTCCATTTGTGGTCTGGACCGACCACAAAAACCTTGAGTATATGCACTCTGCTAAGCGTCTCAACCCACCAGTGCATCATAGGCGCCATCACCTGGAGGCTCGAGGTGGAGGTTAGAGAAGTGCTTAGATGGTATCCCGGTCTGCGTAATGTACCGCCAAATCGTCTATTTGTTCACAAACCTGTCACACCGTCTGTCCTTCAGTGGGCACATGCCTCCCGCCTTGCCTGTCACCCTGGTGTTTCCCGCAATTTGGCCTTCCTTAACAGGAGATTCTGGTGGTCCACCATGAGGAACGATGTCACCTCCTACGTTGCTGCCTGTCCTACGTCGCTGCCTGTCCCTACGTCTCTGCCTGTCCCGTGAATCACCCCAGCTCTGGACTACTGCGGCCGTTGCCAATCCCTCGCCGTCCCTGGTCCCACCTTGCATCGGATTTCATCACAGGGCTGCCCCCCTCGGAAGGTAACTCTGTTATTCTGACTGTCGTTGACAGGTTCACAAAGTATTCTCCCTACCTGCCCTTGCCCAAGCTGCCGTCCGCTAGTGAGATGGCTGATCTGTTGGTCCATGAAGTCTTCCAGCAGTACGGATTGCCCACAGACATCGTGTCTGACCATGGTGCGCAATTTACATCGGCCGTCTGGAAAGACTTCTACCGTGCCATCGGGGCCAATGTCAGTCTCTCGTCAGCTTACCACCCTCAGACTAATGGCCAGGCAGAACGTGCCAACCAGAACATGGAGGCAACACTCCACTGTCTAGCCTTGGCGGATCCCACCAAGTGGTCTTCACAGCTCCTCTGGGTAGCCTTCAAATCTAAAAAGGTACAAAAACTATTGTGTTAAGGCCATATAATTTATCAGTTTCCAGTCAGTGTTGTAAATGGAGATGGGAATCGGAGGGCTGTGACCACAGTCTTTGTGTAGCATCAAACCTGTTAAGTGGTCTTGGGCAGACACAACACTGGAGAGGTACAGCTGGAGTCGCCAGGCAGTAAACATGATCACCAACAGCAGTGATGTGGGCACCAGCACAGCGGGGTGGACACAAGACAGGGAAAGGAAAGAGTCATCAAGTCATGTGATCTTGAAGCATGTTGACAATTGGCAGCATGTTCAAAAGGCCAAGACATATAATGTTGCTCTCTAAAAAGCAGTGCTCAGAGGCAGTTGGACTGATAAACTCCATGTAAAGCTTTGGGTTTGCACTAATGACTGTCACTCAACAAAAGATTGGAGACCACAAGCATTATTTCCAAAGTGCAACAGAATAAGGATTTGTACTTTTTACAAGTGTAAAACTGTTTGAAACTGTTGGTTCTTTTTATTTTTCATTGCCCCTGCTAATACCGTACATTCCCTACTAGGGTTATTTGGTTTATTGCTCTACTCTTCATTAGTATTACATTTTATTCTCTATTTAATTTCACCTTTATTTAACCAGGTTAATCGATTGAGAACAAGTTCTCATTTGCAATCGTGCCATGGCCATATGATGATTTACCGTAAGTTATTTTCATTTTAGTTCTGATTCCGATTCTGTTTATTGGTAGCTTCAGCACAGTGTTATATACCGTTATTATTTTCAATTTAGTTCTGATTCCGATTATGTTTATTGGTAGCTTCAGCACAGTGTTATATACCGTTATTATTTTCAATTTAGTTCTGATTCCGATTATGTTTATTGGTAGCTTCAGCACAGTGTTATATACCGTTATTATTTTCAATTTAGTTCTGAT
>JACXGM010034749.1:0-11883 GCA_016801145.1 Umbra pygmaea | reverse complement strand
TGGAATTCTGGGAGTTGTGGTAACTCAAGTTTAGACTCATACAGAAGCCCCCCAGTGGATGCGAAAGGAACTGAAATATACTATCGGCTTTTCTCTGATATATTGAAAAAGAACAGACGTGTATATGACATAAATCATCTATGGTAACGTTTGTAAATGGTATACTATGAAACTGATTTACTGTGGAACACTCCTTTAACCAGGTAAATTGACTAAGAACAATTTCTTATTTACAGCAATGACCTGGGAGCAATTAGGGTAAAGTGTCTTGCCCAAGGACACAACGACATTTGGCTCAGTCGGGAATCGAACTGGCAACCTTCTGACTACAAGTCTGACTCCCTACCCACTGAGCCATCTGCGCCCCATATATACAGAAAAAAGAGTCGGCCCGAGAATTGAACCCCGAGGCACCCCCATAGAGACATCCATAGGTCTGGACAGCAGGCCCTCTGACGTAACACACTGAAATATACCTTGGAAATAATTTGTGAACCAGGCAAGGGAGTCCTTTGAAAACCCAGGCTCCTCAATCTGCAAACAAGGATGTTGTGATTGACAGAGTCAAAGGCCTTGGCCAGGACAATGAAGACTGCTGTACAGTAGTGTCTTTGATCAATGTCAGTTATGATGTCGTTTAGGACTTTGAGTGTGGCTGAGGTTCACCCACGACCGGCTCGGGAACCGGATTGCATGTCAGAGATAATATCTTTAAAACTGATTTCTGGTGAGCTTCTCTTCAAAATGTGATGTCTCTTTCAATACAATAATATCTAAAAGTCTTCAATGATACAGATATACGCTATGTTATGCAAGTCAAAATATAAATGGCTGTGAGCCAAACACAGCTTTGGAATAGCAACTGTTCTGCACACCGATGCTACCTAGCGGGCCAAAATCTGTAATTTAAGAAAATAAAACTCCCCCTGTGCTAAACCGCGGTACATATCACTATTTACTGACAAGATTAGACGAGAGACATCTGTACTTTTAATAGTTTCCGATGGCGGTTAAAGATGGGGGTGACGGGGAATGATTACCAAAACAATAGGTGCTATTGCTTTTCTTATAAGCGTTCACACCTTCTTCAAAGACAAAGAGTGGAGTGCGGCTTTCTGACCAATAACAGCACATCACTGTCTTCTAGGCAACACCTAAGGAAGCTAGAAGAAACAAAATCCTGTGTGGGACATGGCAAATAAAACATTACACATGCAAACACACAAAAGTCATCTATTGACACTGGACACAATTTGCACTGCTTTCACCTGGAGGTGTGCATTCCCCTTTACTTGCAAAAATACACCAGACTTGTGACGAGAGCGTACCATCATAGATCCATCAATGTGGAGTTTCAGGTTTTACACCAGGAATGTCAGTGGAAGAACAGCTAGAAATGTAAGTGAAGTTACAGCAGTATTTTTCTTTGGTTTTATTAGTAGCTACATTCTCTTTTGTCAACAACTATACACCACAGCAACAAATAATAGCTGCCTTTAAAACAAATACGTTACAAAGCTTTTGTTTGTGATGTTGAAAAATTTCTAGAGAAGCTTTGCATATATAGCACAGACATAGCTGTTTCACTGATCAGCCAGAGACTGCACAGCTCTAAACAGCTGGTAATGTGTATGGAGTTATATTCCTATCTTTAGTCAAGGTCACATTATTTCAATTTGAGAGCATTTCTCACAGATATTGCGTTCAGATTTTGTAATAACTTCCCTCAAAACCTTGCTCTCACACTCAAATAGTCACTGCTCATGCTTGGATTTGCTCTGCTTGTGCTCAAACCTGCTGCTTGGATTCAGATATGTTGTTGCTTGGATAGATTCTACTTCAGGCTTTCTCATTGCACACAGGCTGCTTCTTTACACTTGCAAATCTTCTCCTTACAGATATTTTCTGCACTGTGGGATTATTTGTGTTACAATGCTGTCAAAATTCCCCAACCAATAGAAAGTAAGCTGTAGTGTTGACCAATTAAATGATCCCTGCCCGGTTAAGGGTGCATTCGATTTACTTTAGAACATCCCTTGCAGGTGGTTACTGTACTTCCACGGATCCTCCACTCCTGCCTTCCAGACCTTATTACAAAATTTAAACTTAATATCTGTGAGAAATGCTTTCAAATTAAAATGCGATCTTGAATAAAGATAGGTATATAACTCCACAAATGTGGAGCTATGCACTCTTTAAAGACAGACTTGGTGGGTCTGTATGTGAGGAAAGAAGTTATGAATTGTCTAACTATCAGATGCCCAGGAAATAATGATTACGAAAACTGTTTCAAAGGTTAAAAGTCTGTAAACTGATTAAACTGATAAGTTCTTTGAAAATGCTGCACAGAGAATTGCCTTTATTGCAGGGTGTATAAACTACTTTGCTTCACAAGAATGACAGTTAGACATGGGGAAATTCTGATACACAGCTGCTTTAAAACTTGAAATTTGAAGTGCTGTTATGTGTTCAATGCAATAACCACACAGTGTAGCGTAATTGGAACCTTTGTTTTCATGATTTTGTATTAACATTTTCCTGTAATACATATACATTTTACTCGGTCTGTACTGGATTTACACATTTTTTGTGAGTTTTATATTTTTTGTAGCAATTTATCCCTGAAAATTCTGTGAAAAAGTACAGCAATATAAAATCGTAATGTCAATATGTATTTATTTATTTGATTTAAAACTTTTTTTATGGATATATATTTTATCCGTATTGCCCAACCCTAATATCAAGGCTTTGAGATACTTTCGTAACCCTTTCCAGTTTTATGCAAATTAACAATTATTCTGAGCTTTCATTGATTGGATGCCAAGTTAGCTGAATCCTGACTCTAAACTCATTTTTTTCATTTCAGTCCTCTTATCTTGGACTTATTTAGAACTGGTATACCAGGTGTTCACAATTAATGATAACAAACCAGCAGGGTCTGCCTCTTGTAGGTTAAGAGTTGAATACCCCTGCCCTGGGGTTATCCATACTTATTCCACCATGTGGTGTGAATGTTTAAACAATGTATGACATTAATATAGACAATAATTCTATGGCAAAGAAACACTAACGTTTTTTTTAATTATTCAAATAAGAGCAGCTCTTCACAGTTATTATCTTCTTCAGCCAACATTGTGCAACAACCCAACACCTTACAATTCCAAAAATCATGCTCTAGCCTAACACAGCACTGCGGTATGAGAACAAGCACACTGTGGGTGACACATTTCTACCTGCATTCCATTCATAACATCCATACCACCTACCCCTTGGCAGGATGTCAACATATCACACCATAGGAAAAATAGACTTGTCACTTTAAATAGACCCACATTTATCTATTTAAAATATAAAGCAGATGGCTTCATCTGTGAATAACTCAACCCCTTATTTGTGGCCTTAACTGCATTTTGACTTTGATTATAGGACAATGCATTTTCTTTTTTCTGCGGTTCTATACTTATGCTAACCTACATTCTGCAAAATAAAAGATGGTTTGACATTTCCCTGTTTACATGACCTGATTTCCCCTTCCTATCCCCCTCATTGGTATTTTGACTACCTTCCTGTTTGTGGTGAAAATAAAGGCCGATAAAGATTGCTGGCACCAGGCCAGATTGTGGCGGAGAAGAAATGGAGCTCCAGGCAGATTTATAACCAGTTGTTGAAGCTCTGGGAGTGGAGGGGCCATCGCTGCCTGGCCCTGCTTACTGGGAGATTAATGAGAGGGCACAGGGCAGTGTTTTACTGAACCATGGTTGCCTGGTTCCAATACAGTGTGTGATGTGTCTTGCCAACCCATACTTTCACATTAGTTCCTCAGCAAGACACAGCATTTCAAATTTGGATTGGATCTCTAAACTAATTTCATGTAATCCTAAACCCTTTTAATCCAAGCACATTTTAGTCATGCATGTATAGGAGTTAAAGTTACTATCATGGAAATTGCAAGCAGCATTTTCCACCAGCTCAGCAACAGAGTACCACAGATTATCCAAAGTTGTGAGTTGAAAACTGACTGGAGAAGTGTGTGCATTTGACACCCCAGTGGATCTTCACATGATCCAACAGCTTTGCCCTGTCTCATGCACTGTAAACAAACACCCACTGGGCGTTACAACACGAACCCAACCAACCCCCGTTCACACCCTCCACATGTGAGCACTGGCTATACGACGCATTGTGCTGATACCTCACCGGCAGGCTCCATCAGCGAACAGCCTGTTCAGGAAGAATAGCACTTGACATGACTGACAGAACTGGCTGATGTGAACCCATCGAGGGCTCCCTGAGTAGAGCAGCACCATTAGGCACTTTAGATGGCACGGCTCAATGACTCAGTCAGGTCAGCCTATTTGTACACTTACCGACTATCCAGTGAGAAATGAGGGGAGGCAGTTTCAGTCTATGCCCAGTGTCTCCTTGCACACTGGCAGCCATTTTGGATCCCCATACTACATACTACAAGTACATACTTCAATGATGAAGTACATAACTTTAAGTTTATAGTAAGCAAGTATGCTAGTGTTGGGACATACTATCAATCAATCAAATTTATTTTATCTAGCCCTTTTTACATCAGCAGTTGTCACAAACTGCTTTTACAGACACTCAGCCTTAAACCCCAAAAGAGCGAACAACAATGTGAAGTTGAAGCACAGTAGCTAGGAAAAACTCCCTAGTAATTTGTTTCACAGGAAGAAACCTAGAGAGGATCCAGATGCAGGGGGGTGGCCAATTTAATTTTGGCTGTGCCGGGTGTAAAGTTTAAGCACCTTCTTTCAGTCATTATTTAAATGACGTTTGGCAAACTCAAATAGTGTATATAGTACGGTAGAGTGTCCAGACGGAAGCCATTCAAAAAAAGGCACATGAGAGCCTGCCTGGAGTTTGCCAAAAGGCACCTGAAGGACTCCCAGACCATGAGAAACAAAAATTATCTGGTCTGATGAAACAAAGATTGAACTCCATGGCCTAAAGCATCATGTCTGGAGGAAACCAGGCCTACAGTAAAACATGGTAGTGGCAGCATCAACAAAGAATTAAGCAGAGGCTGTGAATACTTATGTTCACTATAGAACTGAAGGAACAGGAAACAGTTCTGAAACTTTTTGGCCAGTTTACGGATTTGTTCGCGAATTAGTTCTTTGGGTCTTCAGTTCTTTCAGTTCACTAGAGAACTGAAGGAACAACAGGAAACAGTTCTGAACCTTTTCCGCCAGTTTACCGATTTGTTCGAGAGCTAGTACTTTGGTTCTTCCCAGTTGTTTCCAAGGGGCTAGGCTTAGACCCAGAAATTGAAACATCCCTGTGTGGATTCTGATGCTACCTGGCTATAATTTTAAGTTTTCATTCCATTCATTAAAAGGGTCACTTTGACAGCAAATAAATTTACATCCGAAGCATTTAAAGACTCTGTGCCCTATCTTGCACCCGGCACAACGCAGCGCAAAGTCCGAATGCAAGTGTCTTTGCTAGTTTAAGACCAACGCAGTTGTCAATTTCCCATCAGGCGCCCGTGTTGTTTAAATAGCAAATGCACCTGCGCCCATATTTGCGCCCATGAAAGTGCTGGTCTAACAGGGAGGTGTGTTCAGGATAATTATTTACTCATACGACCACAAAGCAAGCAAAAATGCAACAACACAAGTAACAACACAATCAGTATCAATCAGTATCAGGCTTCCCCAGTGATTCTAGCCAAGCTGCTATGCCTAAACACACACAACTTTCATAGTTGCATCCTTGAAAGTACCAGACAAATCCTTTCCCTGGCTGGGACAGGGCCTTTAGCACCTGAGTTGGTCAACACTTTGTTAAAATTTTAAACATTTCTTAAAATGTCCTCCTGGAAAACAGCTTTTTTAGTCAATTTGCTATCAAATCTATTTATTCTCCTCAATCTGCCATTCTTCTAAAAGTAAAAATCTAACCAACAAATGTAAAGCAATAAAGCTAAACATAATGCTAGGTCAGGTGTCAAGTATTTTTCGTTTGGTTAGCTAACCAAAAAAATCTGATTGGTATAAAAGCTTTAATTTATAAAGCGGCACTAGAAGCAGCACAACTGAGGGAGAGAGTAGCAATGAAAATATGTTAATAGACTGTTGGTAATGAACTTTGTAAAATACATAAGCGTTAATGAAAACGTAAATAAATAAATAAAATTCAGATTCTGACTGACTGATCTTTATGCCAGCAGAGAAGGCCTTGCTGGCCCTGACGGCCCACCACAGCCTTGCTCATGTCATCCGGCACCTTACCTCGCCTACCCCTTACCTCGACTACACCTTACCTCGACTACTCCCCGGTTGAGTGACTACTTCTTAAACTACTTGCCATTCACCGTACCCTTCACCGATACAATTTGTCAGTAAATCATCTGAAGTCTATCGACTGCTATAACCTAGCTAGCTTCAATTCATACACATTGAGCAATATTCTGTGAAAGATAATTTTTTATTTTACGTCACATTTATCCAGGTATATAAACAAACAGTACACCCTAGATAATGCTAACCAGCACCTTAGCTTGGCTACTCCCCGGTCTACAGACGATGTCTTGAACTACTAAGCCATTCACTGTATACACTAATACATTTTGTCAGTGTATACCCTAGCTAGCCTTCAATTCATACAGACTGAGCAATATTCTGTCTATCATCATTTTTAATATTATGACGCGTTCATACAAGAAAGTATACAACCAATACATGCTAGATCATGCTACACAGTTTCTTTCCTATGATAGTGATAGACCCTCTGGGCTTGGCTGGTCTATCCAGTATTTTTTGGGATATTGAAGGTTTCCATACACTTCGATCCTCGTGAAACATACATAGTAGTCATCTTATTGGCTGCCAATGGTTGTAAGCATAAATGTAGTCCTTTCCCACTCTTTACAACAAATAATTTCTGTCTCTGTTGCCATTGCTGGGCAGTTTCAACATACAGCACACCACCAGTGTGAGTACACCCTGGGCTCAATAGCTTCACCTGCAGCTGTTCAATTCACCCAGCTCTTGCAGGTGCCTTATTTCTTCCTCACTGCATTCTGGCTCAAATATGTAGCTATAGTTGTATATTACCATTCAATAACACTTAATCAGAATTGAAATTTTAAAGCTCTTCGGTTATTTCATAACATTGTCCATTGTAGAAAATAAATATTTCAATGATGTAATTTGGATATGGTGGGCGAGTTTGGAATTACAAATAACAAATTGAGAAGTTGTTTTTAGTGTCTGTCATGAAGGAAACATGACCGGCACAATGTCTTCGGGGTGTTTAGGGGTCTAAAATGATCCTTTACATTTGGGAATATACAGCTCTTGAGAAAATTAAGTGACCACTACAATGGATGCTGTGATGGCTGAATTCAGTCTGACTGGAGGCTGCGGAGGAAAAGGCACATGCTAATGGAAAGATTGCTATGCTAATGATGCTGAGTGGCATTAGCATTTGGTGGTTAACAGTATTTGTGATTCTAGTGTTAAACTGATCTTCTGTACTCTTTTACATTCAGGTAATGAGCCAAGCAGAGGGCCAACAGAAGAATCTAGTACATTCCATCGAGTCCCTCCCCACACAAGGACCCCTCTCCTGTCTGGACCAGGATCTGTTGCTTCTCAAAGCCACGTCAGCTGCCACTCTAAGCTGCCTGGGAGAGTGCCTGAACATCTTGCAACACACCCAGTCCCACAGCCAGCCTCAGGAGCCCCAGGCTACCCAGCCCAACCACACCCGTGCCCCACTCTCCGGTGAGTCTGCCCCGGGCATCCCCCTGCGGGCATTGGTCCCTCCGTCCTCTCATCCTGGTCCTGAAAGCAGCCACAAGGGCCACACGATCACGGAGGTAGAATGCGATCCATGTCCCTATCTAACCGGACCCATGAACTTGAGCGTGTGTAATAAATGTTGTTGAATGCTGCATCCGTGTTGATTTTTGGTTTGCTGTTCTATTCTTTGTTGTTGTTGTAGTTTGTACTTGTTTTTTTGTCATGTTATTTTCAATTGATGTATTTTTTCTTCCATTCATTGTTCTGTTATGTCCTATATCAATTGGAATTGCAATGATTCCCTCAAACTAATAATTCTGCCAACTTTCTCTGTGTGGTTGTGAGTATGAGTGTGTATTTATGGTTTCTATGCAGGTTAACGAAAGCATTTTTGTCTTATAAAACATAGCATGCGCATGGGGAAGGGGACATGTGTGTATATTAGATAGCCTACTACATCTACCAACCTACATTATACGTTTCCACTATGGAGTTAATCTATGCCAAATACACAACGGTGCCTACAATTCAGTCAATCTGCCTTGTTATCCCTCTCTGTGCCAGAACATAGATCCAATAAAGATCTTCAAAGCAAACCTATTGCAGCCTTAGGGTGCTTGTGTGTGTTTACCCATTGGGCTTGGCTGATGAATGTGGGAATGTGCAGTAAAAGAACTGTGTTGGATGGGTGAACTTCAAAGTGCTCCATGAGGGGCTGCAATAGAATCTTCACAACACATTGATAATGAAATTATGGCCGTAGGCCAGCAATTAGGGGGGAATCCTTACATCCACATTCTTTGTTAACATTTTCAATTAGTCTTCCATAGATGTCAATAATAAGACTAACTGAAATGGCCACGTAAAGATTGAATCCGCGTTAAGGGGGAACTGCAGCGCTTTTCGAACGAGCAATATATATTTTTATTTAATCAATAAAAAGGAGCTTCCAGGAACATGGTTTGGAAAAAACTACTATATACATTAATTGTCCTGCTGTTTTATCATACATAATGTCTGAGGGGGGAAATAAACAGTGTTTGTTGTTTTCATTGCCATTGTAGCTAATGTGCCAGAACACGTGGCTGTTTCAGATATCAAGGATTCCAGGTTTAAGTGGAAGTTAAGATTTGCCTCTGCAAAAAACATTCCACTTTTTTCAATGCCATTGTTTCCGGGGCCAGTTTCTGTTTTAAACACATGGTTATATAAGCAATAAGGCATGAGGGTGTGTGGTATACGGCCAATATATACGGCTAAGAGCTGTTCCTAGGCACAACATATTGTGCTTAGCTGTGGTGTATTTGCAATATATCACAAAGCCCTTAGATGCATTATTCCTCTTACAAACTGATTACCAATACAATTAGAGCAGTAAAAAGCAATGTGATGGCATTCCCATGATAAACAGTCACAAATTAAACGGTTATAAACCAATCAGCAATAGAGATTCAATCCACCTGGTTTATCAACTTCAGCGGAGCTGACTAAAGCAGTACTTTAATGACAACCATACTCTCTCTTGGGGAAGCAGATGTGACTGTTGGGGGGGTTAACCTTTGGATGGGTGTCGTTTTGTCTTAGGTCTCCTCATGCCTTCTGGTGTTTTCCCCTTATGTTCAAACAGTCACCCTTCCCTGTACGTCAGACAGGGGGTGGTGTGGAGTGGGACCGCCAGGCCGCAAGTACAAACCAGTTTCCTTCCGCTGCCTGGCTGACAATGCGTCATCTTGTGGGGCAGCTACTGTGCCCCGGCTTCGGCATGTACCTCTCACATTCTAGCTGTTTTTATTTCGGGGTATTGGGGTCAACAGGGGTGGAGGTGGCACTGGCATGTATGTACTGTATTTTAAATTGGGACTGTGGCAAACTGGTGTGGTGGTGTTTGTGAGGCAAATTCCATTTCACTCTGTCCGGGGCCAACCCTCCCCGCAGTCACTGCATGGGCAGGGACACATTGCGGCACGGCGTACAAGAAAAAGCACCAAGCATGAGATCAAAGCTGACTCGCACAGTCAATCCAGGAGCAAATGCCCGTCCGAAAAACTCCCAAATCTGGTTGGCACTGTGAGTATGCTTAGAGTTCATTGTGTGACTTCCACAAACCCAGCGCTTTGTTACTGGGCTGCCAACTGAGTAGGAAGACATCACAGGAGGAACTGACTGCTCATTGCAGTTTCTAGCGCTCCAACTTCTAAACAGCTTGCTGACAACCAATTTGAAACGCTTCATGTGGAGCATTTTCCTTTATGGAGATCACGACACATGAAGGAATGAATGGCTTTGCCGAGGATTGTTTTATTTTAGCCCAACCCGAAAAAAGAAACAGATGTGCCAGGGCTCTACGGGGCAAATCAAACAACGTGTCACAATGTTCCGTGAAATTAAGAGTGGAGTGTTTGACTTCTTCTGCTAAGTTGGTGGGGAAGAAAGGGGTGTATTAGCAATGAATTTTGTGGGTAATGCATTCCAAATGAGAAGCATTGAGGTCTCAGCGCTGAAATGGAACGTAAAGCCACTGGCATAGCATAGTAAATAGCATGTAATTCACCTGGCCTGCACCACAATGCTGTTCACATGCATGGCTGTTTTCAATGACATCCTGAATGTTTTCAGTGCTTCAGGTGGGACATCTCTTTAATTAGCTTTTAATTTAGTGACAAATCGTGTTCCATTCAGACTTGAATCAGCAAGGACATACATTTACAAGAAGGAATTAGTCAGTAGGTTTTTCTTTCCTGATTAGGATTGACAGTTGCACCAATTTTCATTTTGTTGTCATAATTCACCAGAGACAAACATCGTATCTGGAAACAATGCACTTTCCAAAGTTTCATAAATGCTTATAAAATTTGACTTCAAACCTGCATCCCAGGTTGAACACAAATTATATGTAATTTATTTAAGTTTGAATATTACTCCCATATTTACAATGCTAGGGTACATTATTTGTAGAATCTAACAAAGCAGGCACCTCAGCAATGCAAATTTGCTTTACATCAGCAGTCTTGTCACTTGTAATGCTGTGCTGTATGCTACCTGTATGTATTTTAAAATGGAGGGTGCTATTAACTATAGTAGATGTTTGCTACAGTACTGATGGCTCTGCCTCTGGGATCAACAGCCTACACAGCAGTATCAAAACATTCTGTCAGGTAGGCAGACCCTGGGCTCCTCGCCAGTTGACAGTCAGCACAACTGCTCCCTCAATAATTTATAATAGTTGCAAAGCTACTTTCAAAAGATAGTTTACAAGCTATAAATAATCTCTCAGTGAAATTTAAAAAAAAATATTTTAGTAATTTTTCTACCCTCATAATTTTGTATTGTCTGTATAATAATAAGGTCCATCTTCATTCAGGAGAGTTTAGGATTGATGTGTGTGCTAAGCCAATTTTGTTCTGACCACAGTGTCACCCCGGAGCACAAAACACAGCTGTACTTCAAAGCAGTAACTTACACCATCTCGGTGGCCCTGTACTGAAATATCTTAACTAAACTAAAGCTACCTTTGACAAATATAGATACTTCTGTCTGCATCATCAATTAGTGCCTTTGTACAGAGATCTCTGTTAGCTTAATTGCCTCCTCAGACAGTTCCACAGTAGCTAGGGGCATGCTCATTAATATGAATAACACTGATTTCACACACAACGTCTCGTGTCAACTTGACATTTTGCCAAAAAAAGATTTCTTATTTTTTCACAACAGTGAATTAATGTGGAATGCAAAATATATAGTAGCATTATCACAGGTCCAAGCTGTAAACAATGCACGTTACAAATGTATTTAGCTATGCACAAAGACAAAGAAATATACTGAACTAGCTCTGAAATTAGTAAAACTAATCAAATGCCTTAAGCTCCTGGAAATATGTCAAACTTTAGCAAGAGAAGTGGTTGCTGCACACCTGGCTCTTCGCTGTAACGTTTTTGCATGCTTTCCATGGCTCTCTAAAAACATTGCCCATTATGCCTGATTTCTGTGTTTCTTGGGAAACTGAATAAAGTTCCACTGAATAAAGCTACATTAGGGTATAGATGTTCACTGAGTAAAGCTACATTAGGGTATAGATGTTCACTGAATAAAGCTACATTAGGGTATA
>JACXGM010034748.1:0-11884 GCA_016801145.1 Umbra pygmaea | reverse complement strand
ATTCTCAAACTGCCATGGTAAGCTCTGTAAATATTCATTGCATTTTGTAATTAATACATATTGAGTCACACTGGATCTAGGCCAGGATGGTCAATCATACAGGTTATCTCCAGGGTTCAAAATTAGCACCATTTACCAACCAAATGCTGGTAAAATATGCAGGTGGCTGGTAGATTTGATTCACTCACCAGTCAAAAAACAATAGTAATCTATTAAGTGGCTGGTAAAATTAAAACATTCACTTGCCTTTTGGCTGGTGGATAAAAAAGTTAATTTTGAACCCTGGTTATCTCCTCAGGAACCTGGGTCATTCTTCTCATGACCTGTAAAAACAAACACAATGACCCTGCTGTTATGTCATCATTTGGAATGAGCAGAAACCATAGAGTAGCTTAAGTAAATGTATCTCCAGATTTAGTTACCTGAGGTATTTCCCGGCAACATATTTTCTCTCTCCTGGGGCAACAGCTTCCACAAGAACACCTACCAAGGGGAATTGAACGCATGGAAGGAAGGTAAAAATCTCAATCAGATGACCTAATCAGCCGTTTTGGGAAGTCTCTAAATAAAACCCAAAGGACCAGGTAATCAGAGTTTATTACTACCTATTTACCACAAATAATACTTTTCTTAATCTTGGTATACATTTCATAGGTCACTGATTAGTTATGAGCTCTCCCTACTGTTTATATATGTATAAACAATATTACAAGACTGACATACTTTGAGTGCGAGCAGCAATCATTTCAATGCAGGCACATGGCAGTTCATAGGCTAGGCTATCTAAACAATTGCTACAAATTCTTCAGCAAACTGTACGACATGAAAAAAAGGAACGAGGGTACAGGTTTTAAATTAGTTCGTGAGCAAAATAATTTCCTTACAATGCAAAAAAACATTACTAATACAAAGTTATGCTAAGACTAAGTGTGGGTATTCTGCTAGTATTGCAGCTAACATGTGATCTTAGGCTACACTGCAAATTCAAGTAATCCCTAAATGACCAAACTTACCACTCTGAAGTAGTAATTTCCAATCTATGGGCGACTGGTTGCTCCTCCACATCAGGTTCTTCTTCCGACTCAGGTTCAAACATGTAAGGTTCAACACCGAATGTCTCCATGGTATGTACAACTACGATGTTTCATTGAATGCTGTGTGTTGTCAACTTTGCGTCTTTGCTCTGCAGCTAAACCAACCAATCAGCGCGCAGCTCATTTGAATATTCATGAGCATACCATATATGGAGGAAACCTATCGTTTCATTCAGTGGCAATTTCACAGGGTTGCAGTAGGGTGCATAGAACAGCACCCGGGCCATTTTTGTAAAACCAAGTTACAGACCCTATTCAGAGACCTTAATGAACAGTATGAAATAGCCTATATAGTCATTCTATCACCCCTTTTAGCTGAATTGTGATCTGCTTCATAAGACTTGTGATTAAACATGTGCATTTGTAATCAGTGTTTTATGCATGTTATATTTTACTGGCTATCATCCTGTAAAATGTCCCAAAGTTGACATTTTCTGGTCGCCGTGTATTACGAGCCCTGGTAAGAAGGCCCTGGAGCATGTACTGTCTTCTTGTATGCTTATCATCAAAACGCAGATAGGTGTATCGCATAATCTGTGTTCACATAATGAAGTGTGTTTGAATATATCTATGAAAATAGTAAGAACAGTGATGATGCAAAAAACAATATTTTCAATATTCTTTTCTTGTCAGCAGCATTGCTGTAGCGAGCAGATGCTAATAAATAATTTTGTAATCCAATAGAAAATCACAAACAACATAAATAATTATAAAAGTAGATCCATACACAAAAAATCTAAGTTCATGTAGCCTAGTGCTATACTATGTCTAAATTGGTGAAGAACAATATTTCATTGCTCAACTAAATAGATCTTTTGCCTGAGGTTATTGGCCATTCAGCCATTGACAGCATTAATTCAGTGAGAGGTGCTTAGTGCTCGGGTACCAGATAATTGGCTGGGTACCAATTTTAGGAGGCGTCTGATTTTGGCGGTTTTATTAGGAAATAGGGATAAAAAACATGTAAATCATCTATAATTAGCTTTCTGTTTGAGATTTTTGAAATTGGACAACTGAATAATGTAAAATACACATATTTAGGAAAATTCAAGGAAGGAGGAGGGTGTATTTTAATTACAAACTCAAACACCAGATGGTGCTTCTAGTATTAAACGTAATTCCTACCCTTCCCACTTCTCTACGATGGCGGGTACAATAGGGAACTATGAAAAATCCACACCATCTTGAATAACAGAAACATTTTGTCAAATGACCCTCAAATCTTAAGAAGTAGTTAACATTAGAATTCAGTTAGAATGACTGATTGAAAGAGGCACAGAAGTACAGAATTTTTTTAGGTCAAAGTGTTTAAAGATTTAATATTCATAAATAACCAAATATACCCCCATCCAATGTTCTTTGTGAGAATGACTCACTGACCACTTGTGTCCTGTGTAATCGTTAACACAGAAAGCCAATGGCTATGGACCCATTCCCTTCCTTTCTTGCAAACTTATGCCCTTACTGTTATTGTTTTAATAATATGATTTGCAGTGTGTAGCAAGACATTACCATTATAGTGAGTAGGAACAAATTCAAAATAATAAGCCACTGCACTAATATGAATCTATAAGGAATGTAATAGTTAAGAAGTGGTTTGGTGTACATGTAGCCTAGATGTTACATATAGGCAGTTATTCTGTGTAGCATTGCAAGGGATATATTTTCTTTCACAGTACTTTACAATGCTGTCACATGTTGTGTAATTTCAGTGTACTTACTATGTGAATGTCACATTACTTTTATGCACAAACACTGACTGTAGTAGCATATGAGAGCTAGGGGAGAGTATAATCCGAAATGTAAATTATCACCTTTCATCTGAGGCAGTGATTAAACTGTCAAAAATGTCATGGTTACAATGCTGGGCAACCTGTGATCTGTGTCACCATGGTTTGAATCCTGGTCAGGGTTTCAACCCAGTTTGCGACAGGAGGAGCTAGGGGAATATTGGTACAGTGCTTTCTAGGGTAAACAGGTAATTAGTAAAACACAATTACCTTGTCAGATTATTCTTGTGTGACTCATTGTGTATGTCGGGTGCTTGTGAATTCAATAATGGTGGTATAGTTGCAGAATATGTAATCCTCTCATGTCTGAACTTTAGGAATTTAGGAAGCATGTGATCGATCTTCGACCACCCCACACCTGAGTGGGGTTGCCAATGAGACAATGCTTAAAACAGGGGTCTTCAACCTCGTTTTGGTCCAGGGACCACCCCACAAAGTCGTTAGTCAGTCTAGGGACCCCGTCATATGTTTTCCATTTAGCCCACTCTGGTTTTTAATGCACAACATCAACTAAATCATTTTTGCTTAGAAAAGGTTTTATAGTATTATAATCACATATTTTTACATTCATTTAACTATCATTATCTCTGAACCTTCCTGCCTTTCTTAAAGGAGTGTTCCACAGTAAATCAGTTTTATAGTATACCATTTACAAACGTTATCATAGATGATTTATGGCATATACACATCTGTTCTTTTTCAATATATCAGAGAAAAGTCGATAGTATATTTCAGTTCCTTTTGCATCCACTGGGGGTGCTTCTGTATCCGTTTAAACTTGAGCTACCACAACTCCCAGAATTCTAAGCGAATTTAGTGCCCGTCCCCGTTTGAACACACCGATACGGAACATGGGCAATTCAACAGCACACGTCTGTACAGCTTGACGCTAGAAAGTTATACATATTTGTTTTTGAAATTGTAGTCTAATTACTATTCATCATGCCCGTTTGGTGTTTTGTGCCTGGTTGCAGAAATTACAAGCAAGCCCAAAAAGGAGGAGTAATCTTTCACACTTTACAATATAAAAATGTAGGGTATGCAGTCGGCATTTTAGGTAGGAAGATTATGAACGGGATCTACGTGCTGAATTAACCAGCACTACAGCCCGAAAGCGGCTGAAAAGCAATGCGATCCCATCCATTTTCCTTTATCTAGAAAGAGTAGCATATATATATAGTAAGGTAAAGTAATTTACCCACTCAGCTAGCTACTAAATACAGCTGGCACACTACACATACAGTACAATAACATTACCATACAGACACGATGTGTGCTCCATTATCAAGGTACAGAAAATAGGTTTAATAAACTTACTCATCTGGTAATTGTCTCTTTCCATTTGTGCTGGAAAACTTCAGTGATTCAGTGACGCATATGTGGTCGTCAGTCATTTTTGGTCCAAGCCTTACAAGCAAGTCTTTTTTTCTTCGGTAGACATGGATGAAATATTCCCACAGAAGCATTTAGGCAATTAGAATTTAACCGCGTTTAAATTCTAATTACCGCGTATAGTAATTGAAGGAACATTTGGAAAGCTATGATTGTTCTAAGTTTCATACACTTGGAATTGCAGTACTGACATATTTGCTCCTCAAACATTAGCCCAAAAACCAGCATTGCCAGAGAATGACAGTAACTGTCAACTGTTGTTTCAAACAAAAACATCAAGGAGATTGACTAAATCTGTAAAATTAAAAAAGTGTATTATCTTTTACCTTCATTTTCTAAACATGTCTACATTTATAACTCAAAAAAGGCAATCATCACATTCTGATTGAATTGGACTGCTCCTTGTACAATAAGAAGTCATATAGTCACACCTGGAATGTCATGCCTTGCAATGTCAAATTCCCAGGGGGGACCAGTACAACAAAGTATAAACATGTTACTGTTAGTCACTCTTTAAGATCATCTGCTGGTAGAGTATGTGTCTACTGTTATAAGAGATTCTGCTGGCGTAAATGTCATATAGTTCAGCACACTGACAAGAATATTGCTCCTTACTTATAGACTATTCATATGGTCAGACCAAAACTGAGTAAACACTGCCTCTTGTTTACCGGTAGGCCTCTATTGTCTGATTATACTGTAGCCAACCAGCTACCAAATAACAAAGACAACTGAACGTTAGTTAATAAATCGTTTTTTGGACGTGTATTTTTTTTACATTAGCTAAACAGTTATTTGTAATGTTAGGTATTACTTTAGGTATAAAAACGTATTTGTTCGATAACATAGGAAACATGAATATGACAGAGTTATCAGAAAATAGCACTTACCTTTATTAATGAATGATTAATGAAGGCCTTGTGGCACACTGAAACTCTGTGCAAGACTTCCTCTTCATCTTATTTCGAATCACTTCATGCAAGAAGTATTCCAAAAAGTATTCTAATACAACTTTCTTGAACTGATCAGCGTTTACAGCTAAAGCAAGAGCAGCAAAGTTGAGAGTGTTTGTTGTTGAAAAGTTGTTCGCAGACATCTCACTGTATATCACACAACAAAACTAATAAGAGTCACATTCTTCCGTCACAACAACACAGTTTACCTTTGTTTTTTCACCATCCATGTCCAGTAAATAGGAGTCAGAAATGTCTTCTACCCAGATTTGTAGGCAAGGGTGGACTTTGGTGTGCACCGGCACACCCAGTTTAAGCAGAAGGTTTTGACATATATCATTTTTGATATTGGTATAATAGGAAAATAGGTTAAAAGTATGTGCACTTCCAGAGTATTATTATATAGGGTCTGTAGTGCACAGTCAAGTGTATCACTCTGCCAGGTAGATGAGAGGACCATGTTCAGTGCAGTCGATTTTGAGGGAAACCATCAACATTATGGAAAGGGTACAAAACAAATATTGCAACTGTAATAAAGCTGTGATTAGGAGACAGAGATGGCTTTAAGTCATTTTATACAAGTCTAAGTCAAGTCTCAAGTTACTGCATGCAAGTCCAAGTCAAGTCTCAAGTATTTTAGGCTTGAGTCCGAGTCAAGTCTCAAGTTCTAAGTTGTATAGGCTATAGTCATAGTCTGTTAGTCTAAAGCAAGTCCTTTCAATTTAAGTTCCATTTCATGGAAATTACTATTATTTGATGGGCTATTTTTTATATCATCAGCTGACAATCTTTACAATAATATTGAAATGTGATGTTTATTCTTTCTTCAGACCAATATATTTTCTGAATTCATAAAGGTGTTTGTTTGCTGTTACCATATTGGGACAACTAGATGTTGCTGCAACCAGAATAACACAAATAATCTTATTTCTTTTCTCAAAGCAGTATAAAGACAACATCAAAAAGATTAATAACAATTTGCTATTTGCTATCATGTAATACGAACAAAAGAAGAACTGGTAATCTTTAACTTTGCACAGAATGTAATGTGATGCAGCCAAAATGCCACATCTTTAACAAGATGAGGCATTTTGGCTACTACAGCAATCACAATGAGAATGAGATTTTTATTTAATATTTTCCAGAAATAATAATAACCTAACTGTAAGTATTGGAAAGTAATGCAATCTTCATGAAATCCAATTATTAGTGAATATTTTTTCAAGCAATAGCCAATGTTTTGCATCCCTACTGTTATTGCCAATCTATCAGAACAGTAATTTGTTGATGGTCCCTTACACAGATCCTAGCGATAGAACAGATGATGAAGTGCTATATCAAGCTTTATTTCAGATACATAACTATAGCGATACTAATTGTAGTTGTTTTCTCTTGATACTGTGTAATAATGTCAACTTTCTTTGACCATGATCAGGTCATTGACCTGAATTGCGTTGTCGATCTCGAATGACGGGAAGTTGAAATCGAAAATACACTGACTATCAAACGTCCAGCCAACTTTAACGTGCTAGTTAAACCACAGGTTTTGCAACGAGCACTTTTGCTTCCTTCAATTTTAAAGTATTTTTAGCCAAGTGACAATACAAATGGAACATGGCCACTTCCACTAGCCATTTTGTCTGTTTGTTTCCTGCACACTTCTCTGAGGAGAATTAATGTAGGCTACTAACGTTACACACGTAATTAACTTTAATCAGAACAGGGCGTGACAGCTCTCCCCCAGCTATTGTTTCTCATGGCACAGTCCAATGATTACAAGTCCAAGTCGAGTCTCAAGTCTTTTCTACAGATCGCGAGTCTCAAGTCTTTTCTACAATTTATTGATGACTTAAGTGTGACTCAAGTCCAAGTCAGTGACTCGAGTTGCCAACTCTGTTAGGAGATGTAATTTTCTCTTTGTATTCCACAAAAGAAAAACAAATATGTATTCAGTGTGGCTCCCTGTCACGAGTAGTGCAGGCCATGTGCTGGGAGGAAAATGGAGACTGAATGCAAAGGAGTAAAATAAACTAAGATATTAGGGGTCCATGTGGTGTAGTGGGCTAAGTCTCTGCATTGCACGACAGTCTACGTCATGATAGTCACAAGTTCGAGTCTGACTATGGGTTCTCTGACTTTCCATGAACCTGCTGCATGAGGCAGCACAAATTGGTATTCTGCTGCACAGAATTTGGGATAGGTAAGACGGATGATCTATTCTGCCACGTCGCTCTCCAGATCGGACAACTCTTGTGTTCAGTCGCAAAAGTTTGGTCGGTGAACGTAATCATACCGTACATCAGGGGTCACCAACCCTAGTCCTGGAGAGCTAACACCCTGTAGGTTTTCACTCCAACTGCACATAATGCAGCCTCATTCAGCCTCAATCAACCAGCTAATAATTTGAATCAGGTGTGCTAGAGTAGGTTTGGAGTGAAAACAGTCAGGACGGTAGCTCTCCTGGACCAGGGTTGGTGACCCCTGCCATACATGTTCCGAATAAAGGCTTGCGTGTTGGACTTGCAGTGCGAAAATAATCGGCGGCTAGGGCAACTTGTGGTTGGATGGACCATGTGCGCACCCTTCGCCATCCTACAGATCTGTGCAGGAAGTTGTGGAGCTGCCAACAAAAGGGAATAGAGGGAAATGGAAAGGGAGAAAAATGGGGGGAAAAAAATCACAAAACATAAAAACAACAAAATAAGCATTTACCTAAGATTTATTTGAAAGAAAACTCCAAAGGAAAAAACTTCCCAAACTTTGCCACAGGGTCTGGTGTGGCTAGCGCCGGTAGAAGGGGCAGTGCAGCCAACACTGGACAATGCATAGGGGGTGGAGCCCCATCCTTGTGTACAGGGGGCGGAGCCCCAGGTTCAGGCATGGCTGGCTAGAACTCTGGTACGGGCTCTGCAGTGGGCAGGGCCTCCGATGTTGCTGTTGTGAGCAAACCCTCTGGGAACAGCATGAAGGGCCGAGCCACTGGCACTGATGGGGAGGGAAGAGCTGCAGGCACAGGCATGGAGGACTGAGCCATTGGCCCAGGTGGGAGCTGATAGTACTGGCGAGGAGAAGGGGATGTAGGTCCATCATAGCGGATGTTGGAAGAACTGTGCTGGGAATGGACCAGGCTGTGGAAGGTCCCCGCAGGTTTACTGGCTGATAGAAATATTAGAAATAACTTTGTGATACTGTTTGTTATCATGTGAGAACATTGTGAAACCGAAACCTAGAGTCAGACCAAAGGTTTACTGTTTTGCTTTCCTTGCAGCTTATAGACACCTTTAATCTGTGTATGTGGAGGGGCCAATGGTCATGTACACTAGGGCTGCACGATTATGCGTATCGCGATTAGCTATTCACTCCAAAGCCCGTTCGCATGGCAACAGTATAATGCCCGCAACACAAACTTGGATAATTCATTTCAACCTAACAGCGCTAGTTTTAATTAATTGCAAAAAACATTGTGAATTCATTGTAAACCTAGTGAATTGTAACCAAATGTAATTGTATTGTGTGTGAAGAAATAATAAGAGTATGTGATAGCAAAAACGGCACATTTAACATGTTTTAATAACTGGTTATTAAAAACATTAACAAATAAGTTGTACACAAATCGATTGACTATATTGTCAGTGTCTGTAGCAACACATGAACATGGACCCACTACCTTTCTATGAAATTAACAAACAATGATTATCATAATGAACGAGGAGCGCTATTATTTTGAAATGAAATATCCGAGTTCGTGTTGCGGGCATTATATACTGTTGCCATGCGAACGGGCTCTGGATTGCATATCTAATCGCGATACGCATAATCGTGCAGCCCTAATGTACACATACACACACTTACACAAGCAACAACCACCCTGTTGCTGGGAAGATTAACACACAGCACCAATCAGTTTTCAACACATTGTGACCACACCCATGTACTATGTAATAAAAATGAATGCAAAGGGGACAGCCAGTTGGAAAACTGCTGACAGGCACTAGCCGACAGTCATTGTTTTCCCCTTTGTACAAAGTTTGATTGTGCACTTGTTGTGTCCGTGTTATTATTTCAGCCAAAGGTGTGTTGTCAAACCTGACACTAGCAACCCTTATCATCTGGGTTGCGGGACTGGTGGTGAGGGGGACTCCAGTTGGCTAGGGCACCCAGGTGTTGTTGCTCTGCCCAGGAGGTTTTTGTGCCAAGGAGATTACAGTCCATGTTCTCATCACCTTCCTCCTCCTCTGCTTCATCCAGCATATAAGGTCCTTTTTCTCCTGACTGTCCTCTGACCCAGCTCTGCTTCTTTCGCTTTCCATCATCCATGCTTGCTGCGCTCGCATGCTGTAGCCCCCCCTAAAAAACTAGGGCAACAGTCCCCGGTTTCCCTGTCCATTGTTTAAAGGGGGTAGCTGGCCCATGCCTATGGTGTTTGACATCACCAAGCCTTCCCATCACCCGGTAGGGGAATCCAAAATGGCTATATCCCTCTTCTACTGCCCCATATCCACAGGGTAGCGGTGTATAGACCCGAATAGATCGAGCGGCTAATAATATGCTCTATTTATGTGCAGTCAAAACATTAAATAGTGCTCTATATACAGACACACCTAACACACAGTAACAATATAACAATAACCAACAGACACAGGGAATAAAATACAGACACTAAGGACATGAATGACTACATTGGTGTCCAGCTGAGGTGAAATGACGTGACATTCCTGATAAACAATACTTAAAACGAGATTTGGTATGGCCCATGGTGAGCCTGGACCCACTGTCACCAAAAAGGGCAGGAGGGGGCACTGTTTTATTCCCCCATTTATTTGGTTTCCCCCTGTTTCTGGCAAATGTTTGTAGTTTCTCCTATATATAGAAACTGTTTTAGAGAGTCCACTCTTGAGGATTGGTTTGTATGCCCTCAGTTCATGAATTAATGCAATTAAAATCTATTTCAGCAGGTTAGGTGAATGTTTGGTCGTTTAACTAGCCTAGTGGGAGACAAGCAATCTAGTATAGTCATTGACTAGCCTTGCTGTGGCATCATACATTCATAAAAGTTATAATTTTTTTACATTTGAAGAATCTCTTTTAAAATGGTTGTATGTAGTTGGCATGTAGCAGAGCCCTTGAGAGAGTTGCATCAATGGAGGGTAAAAATGCTACAGTCATGTGGTACGGTCATGTAGTTCATGGGTCTCCAAATAGTTCCAAGCGGGTAATTTGAATGCATTGAATTCTACAAGAGCAGCCGTAACAATGGTGATTTGGGGTACGATCTACAGTATAATATGAAACATGTTTAAAGGGCTGTAAATTAACAAATCAAATTTCTATAATAAATTAGTTAATTTTATAAACTTGGTGAAGTAGAATGATGCTAAAACGCTCTATAACAACAGCTAAAATATGACTACAATACAGGTTTCAAAGTAATTCAGATTACAACGAATCGCAACCAACTAACAAACACAAGTATCGAGGTTAATGAATGAATTGGAACCTGGTGTGAGGTGTTGCTGGAAAAGGGGAGCGATCTCCTGGATATTTCATTTGTATCCTTATCTTGATCTTGAACTGTGTAATAACTAGGGGTGGGAATTGGCAAAAATGTGACGATTCGATAGTATTGCGATATTTGGGCCACGATTCAATATTATTGTGATTCTTAACATATTGCGATACAGCAAGTATTGCGATTCGATTCTGCAATATATTGCGATTCATGTCCCCCATATTATTCAAAGGCATTACAAAAAAAGAGGAAAATAAGACTGCAATGTGACATTTAATTCTGTGAACATTATCTTCTACGCATTAATTGAAGTGCAAAAACTTAGCAGGGTAGTACCAAAATGTTGTCCTTAAACATTCAGGACACAGGACCTTATCACAGGACACGACGTACCGGTAATTATTCTCTGAATAGGAGACCTCTCATATGAATGGTGAGCTCCCTGCACATAACTAAAAATTATTTTAACACATTTGTGACGGATACTGCGCGGAGAAACATTACGTCTCCCGCCGGTTACTGCATTGTGAAACTCAGAACCTCCTGCCGGCTGCTGCGCGACACATCATTTTGTTTTGTCAACCTTTTCATGATGCGTGCAGCATAGAATGCACTGTTATTGATTCAAATACACATGAGATGTTTCATGAGGAGTTTTTTAAAGACGACGTAACCACCCAAATGTAACGTCGTTCGCTGAAAACCACATAAATTAATCAGACATACACGTGCATTTGTTTTTGAAAATGGCTATGACAGAAGATTTTGACAGCGAGGGCATTGAATAGGAAGATAAGAGGATTTACTGCCGCGCAAGGCAAAGCAGTTCTATGCAGTACTATGAATAAATAGCATAATAAATAGTAATATAATTATGGCGGTGATTGTTGATAATGATAATAATAAAACATACAATA
The DNA here is from genome assembly GCA_016801145.1 of Umbra pygmaea. Taxonomy (NCBI): domain Eukaryota; kingdom Metazoa; phylum Chordata; class Actinopteri; order Esociformes; family Umbridae; genus Umbra; species Umbra pygmaea. The sequence continues at coordinate 229 of JACXGM010034748.1, read as the reverse complement.
ATGTTAATATATAAATACAATACTGGCATAATAAGATAAGATAAGATAAGACTTTATTAATCCCCCGTAGGGGAAATTTCGGTCGACATTGCAGCACAGGGGAGTATAAAAAGAACATGTGCAGTGTTGAATAGAGTATTCAGCATGGGTATATAAATATATATATACAGAAAGAACACCCTATATGTGATCAGAGTGTGATGTATACACACCGTCTTCAGCTTAGAGG
>JACXGM010034747.1:0-11884 GCA_016801145.1 Umbra pygmaea | reverse complement strand
CAAATTCCCAACCAGGCCTCACCTCAATCATGGCCACCTAATAATCCCCCTCCTTCTTAATTGGCATATATAACTACTCATCTCTCCACCTGATAGCTGATGTGTGGTGAGCGTTCTGGCGCAAAATGGCTGCCGTGCATCACCCAGGTGGGTGCTACACATTGGTGGTGGATGAGGTGGGCTTTCCCACTCACTGTGTGAAGCGCGTTGGGTTCTTGAAAAGCGCTATATAAGCTGAACGAATTATTATTATATATTCATTTTATTTCTATGGTAAATACTCATGTCGAGGTGGTTAGGGAGTCCAACTTTTTTTTGCTGGTTTAATGAATACCAATTTTGAATTAAAGATAAATATTTTTGCAAAAATAATTATCATATTATTGATTGACTAACTATTACGTTTTAAGTCTATATCTGTACCGTTAATTCAAGATAAATGTTGCATTTATTAATCCATTTCTGTACCTGTGACCAAAAACATGCTACATGCTACAAAAAAAGACGATCTATAGACTCTGCTTCCTCTGAGCAAAATCTGCAGAGTTAAGAAGATTGTTCTTCTCACTTATTATAGGTTTCTATTTGTCGCCAGTATTTAGTATAATAATTTGAATTTAAATATTCAAAAACAATATGCCATGCACATCAAAACTTTCTTATCAGCTATTTTGTAATTCATATGACACAGCAACCAATTTTTTTGTTTGTAAATGGAATTGGTATATTTCTTTGTAATCTTTGATACATGGTGGAGAGACATGATCTATTATTTTCCCTGATTGTACTTTCTTCTTCCATGTATATGGTATTGCTGCAGTTAGTTCATTGTATTTTTGTAGGGAGCAGATATCTCCATATGTTCAATTCCATATGTTGGTGGTGGATGAAGTGGCCTTTTCCCCACACTGTGTCAAGTGCTTTGGGTTCTTGAAAAGCACTATATAAGTTGAAAAGATTATTATTAATATATGTTTTTGTTAACTGTATGTAAGACATCAATCCACCAGCTTCATTTATAATGTAATTTACAAAGATTATTCCTTTTCTCAACAGTATGTTAGAGTTTAGCCACAAAAATTGTTTGGTCTCTATTTTCAGGTGGATTAAATTGAAATTGTAACCAACTTTCCATGGCTTGTTTAAAAAAATTCATTTTCAAATATCAGAAAATAGGAAATGTAATTTGTGGAAATGGAAAAGGCCCTTACTTAACGATGGGTGAAATACACTTATTAGCTTACTAGAGAACCATTTAGGATTTAGGTAAATCCAGGGGCGAAAATCTGACAAAATAGGGACAATTACATTAAATTGTCTTAAGAGGGATTTTTGAGGGGGACACCAAAAGTAGCATTAAGACATCAGTAGCGTAGCCAGAAAAAAAATAACCTGGGTGTGCATCTAAAAAACCTGGTGTGCCACATACATTTTCCTCTACATCAGAGGCCTATACTATGAAGCAAGTTCAACATGCTCTGGATTTCTTTTCATTACCTGGTGTGATATGTTCAGCTCCCCAGGAGGGGAGTGGGATGTCAAACCTGCAGCCAAAGACACCCTGCAGCTAGCGAGAGAGGTATGGGGTCGTGGGTGCAGGCAAGGACACAGAGACAGAAAGTACCGTTGCACAAAGGGGTTTTTATTGTACCCACGGTAATTATTGAGATATATAATAATAATAATAATAATATATCTATGTTAATAATAATAATGATAATAATAATAATAATAAAAATGGGAAAAGGGGCTGAACAGGACCAAAGAAAATAAAGAATATATAAGGAACACACTTACCTACCCTATCCTAACACAATCAACAGAACCTAAACCTATACTGGCACACGATCCAGGCGCCCTACCAAAAGTACAGGAGTGGTCTGTTCAGGTCTTTCCTAGTGTCTATAACAGGGAAGTTACCCTACGGGTGGTGTAAGCCCAGGGCATCTGTCCTAACACTTCCCACGTGTTTCCCCTCACCCCTGGGAAGAAAAGAACAAAGATATTAACATACAACAGAAAATTCAACACTTAATATAACCACTAACAACTCACAACCAATGTAGCACAAAACAAACAACTGGTCTACACAGAGCATGGGTTTTCAAACCTGGAGCCAAACTGGTAAAACAATACCTAACCAGACTCACAGGAACACACAAAATGGAAGACTTATATACAGAAGGGCATGATGGGATGTACTGTTGACGAGCACCAGGTGGACCGGATAATGAAGGGGAGGAGTCACTAATTACTGATGATTGTCCTGACGATCGCCACCTGTATAGAAAAACACACATAGAGCCCAAACACACATACACAGAACAACTGACAGGACCGGGGGACGTAACACTGGCTTCACTGAACCTAACAATTGCGATCTAGATAAGAGATGTCACGACGGTGGTTATCAATTTGTTAAATCAACCCCGGATTTTCCAACGTAGTGACGACCGTGTTCACATAAGGGGCGGTGTCTGCACCATCGGACCAATCACAGCCACGGACAAGTCTAAGAGAGCCACATATTTCGCTCAACAGTAGTAACAGAGAAATGCTTAATAAATGCGTATAGAGGAATGATAGTATAGACGTTGTTGACATTTCCTTTCTAACTATCTGACCTCATAATGATCATTTATCCGTGTGTGTAAACAGCTACGGAAAGAAATACCAGAGCGACCCAGGAAACTAAAGCGTTGCCCGCGAGTCAGACACGGTGCATAGGCTACCTAGCTTGAACTGTGTGCGTGATAAAGGCTAAAAATTTAAGAGCAGGCCGCAACAAGAATAGCTTACGTTCCCATTAATGACTCCACCGGAGATGTTCTGGGAAATTATTTAGAATGTCTATGACAGAACTTAGTAAGTGAATAATATTTAATTCCAGTTAAAGGGTATTGAAGTACAAACTTTAACCAGACACAGAATTATACAATACAATGTCGTCTAACACTTCTAAATATGATCTACGATCTAAGCATGTCTTATACGGTTCAGTCTATCACAACATCTATTCAACACATTTGCTATGGCACGCACTGACGTGTGGCCAGGAGAGTCGTTCAAGAGATCTCATCTGATTTAAACTTAAACAGAGACTTATATTTCCCCTCGAGAGGGGATGCCCACAACTCCTGCTGCATAGTAAATAAAGATCAGTTCACTGGATGAAATTGGAGATCAACAGAGTACATTAGCAATTAGATTATGCGTCGCCTCGGCGGCGCTATCCGGGCTGTAACAAGAGGACTAGGTTATAACATTTTGACTATGCTTCACTGTAGAAAGCTAGCATAGTCTCTTCCAGTCGCTCTGTGGAGAAAATCATATAGGCTTGTAAAGTGGTAAACCAAAACTCCCTTTATGGGATAATCCAGAAGAGATCAAATAGGTACATCTCTGTTGTGTAACATACATTCATCTTTTGGGCTTCACCCATGTCTCTGTGCTCAAGTGGGGGTTTTGACCCCCCTTCCATGAATCTTAATTCCCTTCAGGAAATCCTTTGTTAGATGAGGTGGGATGGGAAGCCAGCTGTTGAATTAGTCATTATTTGGTCCTATAAACATTAATTTCCAACTACATTTACAGATGTCCCATTTTAAGACGCTCACCTATGATATACAATTTCCCCGGACATCAATTTTTTGTTTGATGAAGAAAATCAATGTCTAGGATATTGTATATAATTTGCAGGTGTTAGAAAGCTGCGATTACAATGTGGAAGACTCTCAGGACATCCGGGAGACTTGGGATGTCTGCGTTTATTTATAAATGCCTCAGGCTCATTGATATCACTGACTATAATTACAATTGTGTATTCCATTAAACCAATGTGTTGCATAATGCTGATCGTCTATAACAATTTTATTTATCATATTCTTTAATTTGCAATCCTTACAGTGTTAAACGGTCATGGGAGCAAATAAAAAATGTACAGTGTGTGTAAATTAATCAATGTCAAAATACTTGGTTGTTCAACAAGTTCTGTTGGAGGAAATAATAAATGTATGTAGGCCTACTGTCTCTACAGTAAAAGGGGATACATTGAAGGTGGTCCCTATCAAAACAGACCATACACTGTAAAAAATGCTGTAAAATTACAGTAATATACTGGTAGCTGAGTTGCCAGTAAAGAGCTGTTTAATTACAGCAGTGTTGCTGTGAACAATATTACAGCTTATTACTGTATTCTAACAATACAGCTCACTACTGTATTTATTAGAAATCTAGAGAAAATTACATGCAGCTGTGTTGACAAAGTGCTGTGTATTTTTGATTATTTTTGGGTTACACCTCTTTAAAAATGAGTCTGTAATTAATTGATACAAATTCTGTTTTTTACAAAAAAAGTCTATGTTTGAAAGACAACTAACTTCGCAAGATATCTCAGCCAGATTTTGAAGAAAACTCTTCACTTGGCTGACATGTAAGACCAAAAGTAGGCAGGTGCGTCCAACAGTCCAGGAGGCTAACACCAAACAGAAAGGGCTTTGCTGTTGTGGTTGGCACACAATTTTCCAGAAATGCCAGTAAAGTGCTGTATATCTACAACATTGGTAATGTGTTTTTGTTTTACAGTTCGTTACTTTAATTTCTGACATTTACAGTAAATTACTGGCAGCAGAGGTTTTATACTTTATATCACAATCACTCCATAAAAAAAATTGATGTATACCCGTGTTAACTTAAAAATATAACAAACCATAATCAGTTAGAGTAAAGTTAAAGTAATTTTTAAATTAAAAAAATATTTTTTAGAATAGATATAATAATATTGACTGAAAAATATTTCAAACATATTCAGGGGGACCATTTGTAAGAAAACCAGCTAATGTTTCCAAAATCTGAAAAGCAACATACTGTAAATTTCAAAAGTATCTATATTAAGCAAAGTCATGAGAAAAGTATCACTTTAGTTTTGGTCTAAATGTGTGGTTCATGTGGCTCACTGTTAGTAACACCACTTATTTTAATAATTCCCAGCATGCTCCACTGCAGGTTTTAATGTTTTGATTATTTTCTTTTTTGCATTCACATAGATATATTCATTTGTTAAAATAATGCCTAATAAAATTAAGTTTAATATATATATATATATATATATATATATATATATATATATATATATATATATATATATATATATATATATATATATATATTCATTCGTTAAAATAATGCCTAATAAAATTAAGTTTATTATATATATATATTTAATATACAAATCCACTAAAATATAAAATGTAATATAAAATTTGATCTCCCATAATAGAAAAGGTTGTTCTAGAAAAGCTACTTTGGTCATTACCAAAGGTCCCTACAGCTCTGCCTGTACTAATACATGTTACTTCCTGATTAAAATGCTTTGAGGTGCAGCCTCAAGAAATGCTGTGAAACAACTGCACATCACTGAAAAGGGCACCACAGTGTGAAGTTTTACTTCCTCTGAAATGTGGTCTAGCATGGAATGACTTAGTAGTAATTGTGTTAATATGTTCAATAAATGAAAAAAAGTTTTGCCAATTATACAAATTCAATGACCATATCTTGATTGCTAACATGTACTTTCATGGTTGGTAACTCGTTAGTAATTGAAAGGGGCATGGCACACCTGGTATTAATTATATTAAGATGTTTCATAGAGGGGGTGGTGTTCAGTCAGTTTTTTGGCCAACCGTTATAGACAGTGTCGTTCCATTTGATACGGTTAAACTATATAAACAGAAAAGCATTAGTGACCGGCCTCACACTCCGGTGCAGTTGGTGGTGGTATATACACTTAAGTTGGTTGTAAGCCGCCATTAACCTTGAAGAAGAACAAGCATTGTGTTAGTGTCCTGGGCCCGTATTTATCAAGCTTCTCAAAGTGCCATTTTAGTCTTAAGTGCTGAGAATTGAGAAAATTGACTCCTACTCTCAAACTTAAGTGTAAAAGCAAATTATCAAATTTCTCAAAGCTAAGAATCACTCTTACTCTCCCAGCTATTTAAGACCGCTCGAGAGGTCTCTCAAGTGGTTAAGAGTTGCCAGTAGGGGCTTGTGATGGCGTAGACAGAGACGTGCGGAAATATTTTAGGAGAGGAAGAATGTTTTTTTTTTATTGTTTGACGCCACTTAATTAATTAATTATAAACGGTATTGTTTGTACAGAGCAGGCATCATCTTTGTCAGCGACTGAGTGAGGAACGTCACTTCACCAGTGACATTTATGCAGCAATTCATTTTCAGATTATTTGAAGGTATTGATTATGCTTTGTTTGCAACGCAATGCTGATGATTTGGCCCATCACAACCATCAATAAGCCCAATTGTAATGGAAACAATTATTGCACTTACAGCTCAACACATTGTCACGTGTTTCACTGACTTCCCAACAACACCCCGCGTAATCCAACAGAAGCAAACACAATTCATGCAAATAGCTGGCTTCCCAAGAGTAGTAGGCGCAATGGATGGCACTTATATAAAGATCATTGCTCCCAGCATCAACGAGAATGTTTATATGAATAAGAAGAGGTACCACAGCATCAACGCACAAGTTGAGTTTGATGCAGACTACAACATTTTGGATGTGGTACCCAAATGTCCTGGGTCTACCCATGACGCGCGAGATTGAATGAAAGTGGCCCGAAGCAGCTGTTTGAAAGGCACTTTCTGCCGACAGAGGATACCCGTTCGTGGCTGCTCACCCCTTTCCATATGCCACTAACAGAAGCCCAAATCAACTACAGGTAGCCTTTTTGTAAGCTATTTATTCACAATTGTTTCATAGTTTATTAACAGAACACTGAATCCTAATATAGGCAATATATAATATATCCCTTCACAGGGCACATCGTATCACACGAAGTGTGGTGGAGAGGGATTGGCCAGTGACATCGCAGATTCCATATTCTCCGCTCAGAAATTAAACTACAGCAAGCAGTGTTTTTTATTCTCTCCAGTTCTGTTATCTTTTGAAATCCATGATGGCTATGATTACATCATTAACTCTAGGCTATATATAGGCAGGTCAGTAACAGCACACTCGTTTGAAATATTTAATTGAGAAATAGTGGAAAACGTGTTGGAAATATTTTTTGATCTTTAATTTACAATGTGTATATCATAATGGATTCTCTTGAAAATTCTTTGTCAAATGTTTGTTGAATGTCAACTCCTCTTATGAATGTCACCATTGGATGTGAATTTATATGAGAATATTCTTAAACAAGTACATTTATTCAGTGATTGGATCTTGCCTATGTCGTCATCTAAAATCCCGTTTGCGGCACAGCAAAGTGTCGTGAATCAGATCTAAGACTGACACTTAAGATTTAGTCATATGACTTCATATCTGCAATCAGAAGTCACAGACACCTGCACATTTTCCTACCAAAACTGTATCTAAACTGGAACGTTTTATTCATCATGTATGCAGTAAGTCAAATGAACATGTTACACGTATTTTTAATGCTTAGGGACTGTTCGTTATTTATTTAAGGGGCTACCGGAGGAGTTTTGGGAGCTTTAGTCAAAATAAACATGACCCTCCCTTCGCCAAAAATATTTTTTCTATGACCCTCCAAAATGAATGGGAAAAGAGGCATGACCCTCCCCAACAATTTGTTGATGCCTTCTGTAGCTACTTGTTTGCGCTTGGCAAAGACATCAGCCGCGGTCCGATATTGATTGGGCCCGGACAAGGGGAAACAGAACGGTATCACACAATGGGTTTGATACAATTCCATTCACTCCGGTTCCGAACGTAATGCGATCCCTGCGTCCCCAATTAAGATCCACCGACCGCGGTTGAATATAGCCAGTTTTTTAACAATCATGACATACATGACTTAACCTCTGCTTTCTCATCTTACACATCACACTCCACCAAGATTTTGGCCATTTCAGTAGATTTACTCACTAACATTGTTGTGGAAACACAAGCACGGAAACTAAATGCACACTTCCTGCATTACTTAAAATACTAAGTTACTCCTCTAGTAGTATTCGCATTAAATAAAACAAATTGATACCATTCAACAAAGCACACCAGGTAGTAATCATTTCAACACATGAACTGGTTGATATGGACTCGTCACTAGGATTCCTCGGGCATTGTATTTATTTTTTTTTTTTATCTTTTAAAGCTGCCGAAGTTGAACGTTACCCAAAACGGCATTTCTCAGATGAGCGTCAATGGGAGCTTGCATGCTACTGTACCACTCCTTCCTTAAATGCCTTGAAAAGGCTGTCGTTTACACAATTTCTTTAGGAAAGTACGTATTGGCGCCAGAAATCACATTCGCTCTAGAATCTAGAGGACCCTCTCCACTCGACTGTGGATGCACCAGTACACCACCTGCAAGTCCCTGAGACCGAGTTGGGTCAGACATTTGAAATTTGCCAGAAATTCGAACAGGTATAAATGTTATGTTACTTACATTTCACATGATTTATGTTCCTTGCATATTTAGCTTCTAGACAACGTGAAACCTTTAAGCTACTCAGCTTCCAGCTTCATGTCAGTGACGTCACTTTGGCAACAGGTGGCGCAGTTAGCTACAGGGTTGCATTCTCAAAGAAAGCAACCATAACCTCGTGTTGCTGTCATGTTGCCTAGTTGGTAGGCTTATCTCTATGCCTACTAGACCTACACCAAACGTTCATTAAAAGGGTCCTGTTCATAGAATGTTCAATATCAAAACAGCTGTGTGGCTTTCTAACTACTGTACAAAGATGTTTCATTTTGGGAATGAATAGGGACAATGCAGATGGACACATGTTCTAGTTAACATTAACATAGTCTTGGAAAAATCGAGCAAAAATTGCATATAAAATATTACTCCAATACGCAGTATGTGTTCAAATATCTCATACAGCTGAAATAACTATTGGGAAACAGTAGTGCAGTAAAGCATTGCCTAGTTTTTTTAATAGGCTATGCATGTCTGGGAAAGATCTGTAGCATAATACAGACAAATGGGTTCACAAACAAACAGGTACATAATAAACAATACAACATTAGTACACAATGCACAAAAGTTCTTAATCTAACATCTGTTTTAATTCTGAGGGCATTACAAGAGGTCTCAAAAAACCTTAGAAGATATAATCTGGGTTCACTACCTTCTGCCTCAGTCTACCAAATCTTGATACATTAGGTTCCTCCTTTCCAACATCACTGGTATCACTGTCAACATCAGCAGCATCACTGTCGCCAACCTCTAAAACTACTTCATCTTCACTCTCGTCACCAGACAAGTCTAATTCTGACTCCGAGTCTGAGGCTGAGACATCTGTTGGAAGAGCTGCAAGATCACTGAGAACACTTGAGCAAACAGTTTTGTCTATGTGAGCTCCCACCATCTCTAGCTTGATGCTCTTTCTGCAAGTCTGCTGCAACCCGTGTTTGGACAAATACTTGTCCAAGTCTGATACACGCAGTTTGGATAACTGACCCTGTCTGTATAGTTCCTCCCAGTCATAATCTTCATATGTTTTCGCATTTGACTGGAATTGTCTGTCATCTATTTCAGCAGATCGCTTGGCCTTCATCAAGTTCATACGTTTCATGTGCTGCATATATTCACGTACACAACGCTCATCCACCACATACTTCTGTGAGAATTCTGAGATGGAGACTGGATTGTCTAGCTGGACTTCCCTGCGTTCAACAGCTTTAAGTTGAGCACACGGTTGAAAGTCATCTGGCAGTCGACTATCAACGGGGGTTCTGTTGTAAGGGCAGTACTTCAGAGCTGGCAGTTGTTGGGGGTCTGGATAAGGTCGGGGGATCCTTGTAATTGGTGGTCCAGAGAGGAGATTTGAAGAGAAAAAGTCACAGAGAGCCCCTGACCCTGAGGATTGGGGAAAAGCAGATGTCAGTAACATTCTCTTCACAAAACTGATGTCTTACAGAGTGTATTCCATATGATTTTTAAACCTATACATTTTTCTCCCAACCTTGTAAATTGTGTCGAGAGGAAAAGATAGCAAACAGAGACAGGGATGGGAAGATACTGCAGCTGCAGCACATGGACCAGATTTAACCCCAATCTACTTTTTATTATGACAATATAGACCAGGGGTATTCAACTCTGGACCTCGAAGCCAGATCCACTCCACTTTTTCATTGCAAATTTTTCTAAAATAGGCCTAGTTTGGTTTCTAGTTTGGTTTCTTGTTAGATTACAAGCATTTGGCAGTAATAAACAATGCCACTGCTGGTCCCTTGACAATTGAATTCTAGAAAATGCCAATAACAGACTCAGCAACATTCAGCCAAATGAAATTATGCAGCAAACTTACCTTTGCAACTTCCCTTGAGGAACTCCATGTACAGTTCACCAATCTCAAAATGTCTGTCAATGAAGCTTTCTATCTTTTGAAAGTAATTATGGCCTGGAACAGCTGATCTCTGGGTCTTGCCACTCGTCATGTACCGCTGTAAATAGTCACGGTTGTAGAAGAAATGTAGTTCTGAAAAAGATGTACACACATTGGTCCTTAACCTCAGTCATTTGCTTTCCGACCAAAGGGATTTTTGCAGTTCCTAGAACATAACGTTCCTATAACCCTTTTTTTGTTGTGTTCCGACAGGAGAAATTTGGGGATTATTTAGTTCCTCTAACCGCAGTTCCTATACCTCTTTCAGCTCCTAATTCAGAGCAGGGTCTGTCCCTTTTCCCTTTTTCTTAGGTCTACGTTGATCGGTCCAATTTATAAGTCACGTCTGTCTTTTTGTTTGCCTGTTGCATATTTGTAATCATATATTACGCTGGAGCCTTCGTCTTCTGTGTTTCTCTCCATTTCTATGACTCCAGCCTAGTTTTTATAAATGCCGCCGTTCAAACTCAGTTGTTATCAACACAACACTCTTTTTTGAATTGTATTGGATGTCGTTTGCAGCCCCGTTATCTGAACAAACAAACAGCAAGCCGCTGATGGAACCCAGCACTACTTGGGCTGAAAACAACCAGATCATCTGCATGCATAAGATGATTTACAAACTTAACTCCAATCATACACCCAGTGTTACAAACATTAAACTGTGAATGTTGTTGGATGTGGCGCTACGCTTAAGTCTACTGATGACACTATAAAGACTGTTGCAGTGCTTGCGCCACTCCCTTATCCCTCCTAGCAGTTCCTATCCATCTATGGCCACTTGGCCAGTGCCAATGCAAATAGCAAAAACGTTATTTGGGGAGAGTAGTTGATAGAACTGTTTAGATGTGGACTGTTCCTATAGCTACGTTCCTGTACCTACTTGGTCGGAAAGCGGCTAATACATCTGAGGCGTTCAAGAATTAATAGGAGATTGTTGCAGAGTGCCCCAGACTTGCAATTTGGTAGTCATTGAGCTCAAAAGCAAAGGTAATGATTTTATTTCTTTATTGCTCCATGTTGAGCACAAACTCATCTTTGAATCAAGGCTGAAGCACAGTGGACTCTACCTCCAGGGTTTATTTTCCTTTTGGATAAAATGTAGAAATGGTCATAAATGAACCTGTACCTGGTTTTTCCACAGTAAACGCTCTGGTAAATCCTGCTGGTGCAGGTGACTGGTCAATTCTGAGCCTGACCTCTTCTGCGACAGCCCAAGCATTGTTTTCCATCATCTTCTGTGCATGATCATCAAGGGCTGATCTGGTCATTGTGGATATGTCATTTTCTGTCAAAACATGGATCTCAGAAAAGATCTGCCACTGGATTGTACCTCCATCACATATTGCTTCACCTGAAACAAACAATTAAAAGATAATTAGCCAAAGTTAATTTACAAATGTACTTTTATTCCCAATGTTAAATAACCCTTTCACCAACTACCCTCTTCTGCCTACCACACATTTTTTCCTCAACAAACAATTAATTACACAGGCACTGACCCCCCCCC
>JACXGM010034746.1:0-11884 GCA_016801145.1 Umbra pygmaea | reverse complement strand
AATAATGAGTGTTGGCTCATCTACAGTATGTGGGTTCTTGGGAGCCGGAGAAATTGTGCCTGAAAGTCTGTTGTTTCTTTAGACACTTTATTTTTACTAGAATCACTATAGACAGGAAGCAGGAAGTGAAACTGACAAAATAGCTAATCTGAAATAATGTAGGACATCATCCTGCAAAAAAAACATCATTTTAGAAAGGGGAAAAAATATGTAGGTTTATAATAGCTAGGTTTATAAAAATTTAAAAGAAAATTGTTAGAAATATGTATATTATTTTGATATTGATTTCAAACATTGTCAAACTGGTTAAGGAGCCCTGAACGCAAGCTGATATGAATTTTACCTCCCTATTCCTCAAGGTTGAAATGAATTTTCACACAATACACCAAAAAACAAACGTTTTATATTTAGGGATGTGTATGACATAATACATAAAATCAGTGTCTCAGAATGTTGGATTTCATTTATCCATGTTGTAGCGAGGAGAATTCACTATAAGTCAAAGTATGACCTTTCCAGAGGCCAGAAGGTTAACTTTATGCCAGGCAGACCACCCAGACCTAGGAGGGGTAACTGACACCCTGTAGGTATGTACATTCATCATTTGCTACCAAGACTGCTTAACACTGCCAACTGAAAGAATACTGCAAAGATTGTCTCAGCATTCATCTAGGCAACAAATTGATTTAATGGAATACACAATTGTAATTATAGTCAGATCTAGTTTTGCGTTAATGATGGGGTAGTGATATAGATGGGCCTTGTAATTGACGTATTTATGCAGTCGCCAATGTTTTGCCAGCTGTCCTTTCTGCTTTTGGCAGCATCAACTGTGTTGCTTTTTGCCCGGATTATATTTTAATATTCTTAGTATTTCTCTAAAATGATTGTTTCCTCCTCTTGAGTGAAATATGCACCTCTGGGAGACATGTTCACGTCTGCAATTGGTCATTTGCTGCATATACTGCCCCTTTTATATTAACGCGCTCATCTCTAGATTGGAAAAAGCTAGGTTGATTTAACAAATTCATAACCACCATTATGACACCACTTCTACAGATTGCTGTTGTTAGGTTTAGTGAAACCAGCTAACGAAAATAAATCCTGGGCATGTTGAACTTGCATTGTGGTATAGGCCTCAGGTTGATATGGGTGTATAATACAGAATAAGATTATTGAATAAATGTAGGAATATTCAAGGTGAGGATACCAAGGAGTAGGAGTAGCAGGCTTTGCTCATAGTAGGACTGTTGCACATCTATTTTAACTTGTCCAGCTTTAATGCCAAACACTGATATCATATTATTATTGTTGTTTATAGTACTGTATTACCTATTATCAAACATAATTGTTTATTTCCATATAGGCTGCAAATGTAAAGGCAGCAAAATTCTGATCTGTTGTTCCACTAAATTGTTCCACTGATTAAAAATATTATCTGAATGTAAAAAGTTTGAATTGTTCAAAAGGAGAAATAAATTCAGACTTAAAATGTAAACACAGCATGTAGTAATAACAAAGTACTGGTGGTTTTAATTTTTTATTAACTGTATAGTGATAAATATACATATGTATATATATATGTGTGTATATGAGTAGTCTGTTGGTGTTGTAATTTATCTAGCAGGTGCTCTAGTGTTTGTGTGTTAATGTAAACAGGCAACCTACGTCTATAGAGTTTACGTCTTCGATTACTTTAGTCTGTAGAGTTTACGTGTTATACCACCTACGTCTGTAGTGTTCACATCTTCTGTTTTCTGTCTATAGTGTGTGCCTTTCGTTTTCGTCTTTAAACCTTAAGTCTGTTGAGTTATTCCACAAAGTGTCTGCATGTGATTGTTTCTGTGTGTGAGAGCTTGGTGTGTGTGTAACATTGACAGAGACACTAGAGCCTGTAGGCTTTTTATAAGGCATCTAGCCAAGCTAAAATTCACACACAAACACACACACACACATACAATCCGTCTGGCCAGGCCAACACAGCAGCAGCAGACTGGGCTTGTGTTAGTGCCACTGTTACATTAGTGTGGCTCACTCTCTGTTGGGCTGGCGCTGTCTGTCTGTTTGTTTGGTTGTTTTGTTGTTTGTTTTTCGGTTTGTTTGTTGTTCTGAGCTTTGCGGTTTCTCATTGTTCTGTTTTTTAGTTTGTAATGTTTTTTTCTCCATTATGTAGCCAGCCACCTGCATGGATGTGGTGCCTTCTGACAGGAGGAGTAAGGGTGAGAGGTCAACTGTCCCGGTTTAGTCTTTTAGACATCCGTAATCACTGCTACAGTCAGTGCTAGTACACACATTCTGATAGTCTGTTTTCTGTTTTAACAAACATTGAGAAACCTTTCACCACAAGTATCGCCAAACAGAGCAACCTGCATCAGAGCAGCTTCTCAGAATAGCTCCTCCATTTTGTCATTGAGATAATGTTGTTTTAAGGCATGATATCTCTAACACCACACACAGAAACAGGCCACAAACAATATGCAAGCACTTAATTCTAACAAGATTTGTTTTCTTTATAATGTCCCTTTGCAGAGGATGCTTTCGGTTTTAATAAAAAAAAGCTTAACTGAGTCAAAATTTATTTATATTTTTAAATTAGATAAAAGTGCAGTGACTGCTCTGTATAACCTATGATATCTGCCAATTAACTACACATCACCCATAGAGAAAGAAACATTAATGTGCTCAGTGAATCCAGTGGTGTTAATAGAGCAGGTCCAAGGATGTTCATCATTACAAACTCATTTTCTCATCCATAGCCTACAAACAAATCTCAAGTTAGCTGCTCACATCAGCAGACTACGGGCCTTTAGGATGCTGAAATAATAATTATGATGACACTTCCTCAATTAAAATATTATGGCAACAGACAATACACGTGGGAGATAATCTCTAGTTATCAGTGTAGCCTGTTATTACCAGGACATGTTGGAATACTAAAATATTAAATATGATTATATATTCATATGGAATAAAACTTCCATCAAAACGGTTGGTTTGTTAGAGAAAATAGTTTTCTACTTAGTAAGTAGTAATAATTACAGGAATTTGAACAGATGTGACTGTATAAATGCTAGGTTGATAAAATAGCAAGAAACACTGGTTGATCTTTTGTGCAATGCACAAATTTCTGCTCTGAACTGCCCAAATATTGTTATCTGCTCCATGTTATAATGTACAATATAAATTTATTTTGAGTGTAGACCTCAGAAATGAAGCTGCCGCTTTACCATTGAGATCTTAACTTAAGACGTGTATATTAACACTAACATTAATCTGAGAAACACTCACAGTCAAACACCTGAGTAATAACACCTTTCTTAAGCAATAAACAAACACACGTAGGCTACCCTATACATATCAATTATACACAGCTTAACACATACAGTACTATATACCCATTTATTATACACCTTGTGAATGTAAAGGGTTTCTCTGAACAGTCACATAGTGTATGTCATGACACAAGTGATGTCATATTATGTGTATCTGTAAAGCCTCCAGCCTAAAGCCAGAAAATGGCCTGATCCTACCCAGACCACAAGCCTCCAGTCTAAAGCCAGAACATGGCCTGATCCTACCCAGACCACAAGCCTCCGGCCTAAAGCCAGAACATGGACTGATCCTACCCAGACCACAAGCCTCCAGTCTAAAGCCCAGAACATGGACTGATCCTACCCGGACCACAAGCCTCCAGTCTAAAGCCCAGAACCACACAACACAGAATGCAAATAGAAGAGTGATGGTCTCACTGCAGCTTCTTGTGTCCAATAATATCACACAGAATGAAACTGTCTATATTTTCACACCTCACTGTTCCAGGGTGTACGGACGCCTCGCAAATGTCAAACTATTGCCTATCTAGGGCACTACATTTTACCAAATAGTGTTACCAACTAGCGCCTGGTGAGGAGAATAGGTTGTGATTTGGAATGCAGGGTACTGTATATTTTCTGGTTCATTCCCCAGGTATGGGTTTTTGTCTTAATGAGGCCCCCAGTGACGCCACGCCGCCTGCTCCAGCAGCCTGGATGGTTTCACATTCCGTTCTAAAGGCCAACCACTTTACCTGCATGCCGTCCCTCGTCCAGCTTATCATCACTCAGTCAGAGAACATGAGGAACAACAAACATCTGAACCACCCTGAAACACACACACAAACATAAATAAACACACAAACGCCCCAGAATGCCTTCTGCCTGATTCCGGGGGATGGTGTGTGTGTGGTGGGGCTGCTCATCTAAATGTGAAGGAGAAACTCCTGTGGAGCCGATCATTCCCTGGTGGAACCAGCCTTCCCTGGAATTCAGATTTGTCAAGTTTCGCCCTGAAACAGAACACAAACGCTATCAAAGACGGAGCAGAGAGACTGTGAAGGGTCGTCTGGAAAGTAACTGAAATCGGGGTGGGGGGATGAGCCAATCTCACCCAGGTAGGAGACCCCTCCCCCTTTTTGAGTCTTAAAAAATGAAAGTGAAGAAAATAAGACATAAGAAGGTCAAAAATCTTTTATCTTCCCAAAATGTGAGATTTTATGAGCCTTTACTGCGTTAAGGGAATCTATTTCTCTGGATGAAGGCTCCCTGTGGTTTTAATCATGTTTGTTGGCTAGATTTTGATTCGGCAGCATTTATTAGTGGGATAGGAACAAGGCTTCCAGTCTAAACCATGGGTCTGTTCCCAGTCTGTTCTGCTGGTGGAGAAGATGAGAGATTGACAGAAATGTTAAACGCCCTGAGGCGCAGAGAAACCCACGCTTAGAAAACACGTCAATTATACAAATAAGAAGAACAGCTTCCATGTCAAATGGGAATGATAGAAATGTCTTCACTCTTCAGTCTTTCTACCCCTCCTCCTTCCTCTCCTCCCCATCCTCAACTAACCAATTGAACAGATCGGCTTCTGTGTCAAACTGTAATGCCTTCCATCCTCAACGCCATAATCATTGTGCTCTTCGTCCTCCTCTTCTTCCTATTCTCCAGTCCATCTACTCCCTCCTGTGAGTAACTGGAATGCAATAATTCTTTCCCAGGTAACTTTCCTCGGCAACAACAGGATTCTCAGTGGCAGAGTCTGCCTTCTCTTAAAGGTCACCTCACCACAGTCTATGTGTCTGCTGTGCACGTGTGTGTGTCTGTGTGTGTGTCTGTGTGCTGTGCACGTGTGTGTGTCTGTGTGTGTGTCTGTGTGCTGTGCACGTGTGTGTGTCTGTGTATGTGTATGTGTCGGTCAGTAACTCAAGGGCTTGTCTGAAAACGAAGAGAATCTGTAGTATTTTTTTAACCTCATGTCCATTGAGGTCGCAGCTTTTTCTAGACACTCTCAAAGATGATTTGTTGAACTAAAGTGACATGTTCATCCACAGAGAGGTCACAGTCCAAGGCAGAGAAACAGTAAAGCTGAAACACAATGGAATCCTATAGGATGTGGTCAAATAGAGTGTACTAATAGAGGAAGTGGGGACAATTTAACCATAATAATTATTATAATAACATATATTATTTACAATATATTGTATTAATAATAATAATATTAGTCATCAAATTATTATTGAAGCATTGTAAAATATATGAATTACATCACAAATGAAAACAGCAGTGAGGACAGAAGCGTGCAACATTCACCTCTACTGCTCTGAATCACAGACCACATTGACTCATTGGACGTGACTTTTATTTGATCCTTTCCCAAATAGCATTCATCGCCACGACGCCATGACATAATGGATTGCGTCACAGTCGTTCACGGAATAAATATGGAACCAATTATAGTAGAGTCACAAGGGAAATTAGCATCAGATGTATGTGTTCAGCAGAGCTCAGCGTCATGTTAACTCTCTCTCAATCGCCTTACAGCACAGTCGTCTGTACCTTGTTTTTTATTTAGCTAAATTCAACCTTGTGGCCTTCAGTAGAGATGTATTTGTATTTTTAAATCAATTATAGTGTTTCCTTTTTGTTAATTTTGTAGTTCTGTCCCACTGCTACAAAATAGCAAAGGCGAGACAAGATGTAGGAGTAAACATTGTTTATACATTACCCCTATCTTTGGCGTGGTTTAAATGTACAATAAATTAGTTAAATCTATATTTTGTCCTGATGATGGAAGTAGGATCATCTTCGACAAACAAAAGGGTCTTATAGGGACTTTAAGCAGAGACTTTCTATTGTAAATGTTCTTACTTTCCCCAGTGGGATTTGAATCCACAAACCTGGCGTAACCAGCATCATGTTTCAACAATTACATGGGACCATGAATGTCTTTTAAAAATTGTTTCCATCGATAAAAAATATATAAACCTGTCCTGAACCCAGAGAGCCGAGGCATGAACCACAAGCACCAGACATGACTTGTTCCTCCTCATCTTCTTCTCCCTTGTTGTCTTTCTAGCACACATCTGATCTACAGCCTGACTCACCAAGGGGCTGGTTGAGAACTTAGTTCAAGTTTAGACTATTATGAAAAATGCCCACTACCATGTGGAACCGTGAAATTCATTGTTCTGCCAGGTTCTAGATGCGGTTCCATTCCTCTGGAACTGAAACTTTTCTCCAGGTTCTTGCAGGCTAACAGCCTGGTCTGGAAGCTCGTGCTGGCAGCCCGTGTGGGCGCTCTTATCCTTGTTTCCAGAAAAATCACTGATTGGTCAGGTAAAAAGGTAAATGTGATGTCACACTACTTTTTTGGTTTTGGACTTCTGAATACAAAGCAAAATAAGAAAACTTAAGCAACTCTAAATCCACTATGTCCTGTATATTTGAAAATATACTTCTGCCTCAACTTCTGGCTCCAGTGCTTCACAAGTTGCTCTGGATGCGCGTCATATCCTGACGCAGTATTAAATCGTAAAAATCTTCATGCAAGTGCTTTTTTTCCAGGGAAATAAATCACAGTCCACTTCTCACTAATGGCAGTGGGGACATAACAACCCCCCATGCCTGGTTCATTGAGGGCCAGAAGCCTATCAGGAACAGCCTAGGTTGAGTTAGGTGGGTAAACCAAGACATCACTTTCATTTGGCATGGAAATATTTGTATACTGTAAAGGCCGAAGAAAACAGCTTTAGATAAAACCTTACTGTTGCAAACCCAATGCATAAAGCATGGGGTGACATTGTCTAGACAGGGAGCATATTTCTAAATTGTTTGCTAGGGGTCGTGGTGAATAACTCCCTGCTATTCATCAATCAAAATCAAAGATCCAAGAAACCTCTTTTACAGTAGATGTCAATTTGGTTTTGGGTTATAGAATTGGCTAGTGATGACACTTACATAAAGAGATCAAAATTAAACTGCCTGCCAATTTTCAATTGACTGTACTGAAATAAATTCTCACTGCTTGAAAGCCAGAGTAGCAGGAAGATGAGTAGGGACAAAAGCATCTGATATGGCGGGGCTCTGCGTGTATGGGAGGAAGCAGAATACATTAAGAATCACACACTGTTAAAGGATAATTGGGTCATCTAGAGGATGGTCAATTTGTCATTGCAGAGCAACTGAGTTAACGTTGCCTAATCTTTATTGCTATTCGTGTATAGTAAATATTACTAGATTGCAGGGAGAAAGCATTGTGTGTCAGTGATAGAGCAAAATATTATTTAATTATGAATGGTTCAGGCAGGGGCGCTGCCAAAGGGGGAGCCAGGTGGGCCATGGACACCCTAAAACAATCACTAGCCCCGCCACTGGCACAGATAAAACGTACAAAAAGAATAGAAATATAAAATACAAACATTAAGAAAAACAACCACAACAATATAAATCTAATTTATCTGAGAATATAACTTGCAAGACAGATCTTTTTATTAATAATAGTAACTAACCTACTTGAAGAACAATGAATCACCTAACGCATATATGCAGATACAGTTTTAATCAACATTATACAACCCACTTTGACAGATTGTCAGCTTTGTTGCAATGAACGAATTAAACAAAAGCCATCAAACAAAGAAAGAACTTCAAGTGGTTTCCCCAAATTCAACTGCAAACACAACTGAATAATGATTTCTGCAGTCTCAAAATCATTATGCCCCTTTATGGAAAGCATATTTAATACTTAGTAGAGCACCCTTTTGCTGTTATGACTTGCTGCATACGAGATGCATAGCCAGACACCAGCCTCTGGCAGCATTCCTGAGGAAGCTTAACCTATTCCTCATGAGCAATAGCCTCCAGTTCAGTAATATTCTTGGGTTTGCGTGCTGCTACCGCCCTCTTCAAATCCCATTAGAGGTTTTCTATGGGGTTCAAGTCAGGTAACTGTGATGGCCAATGTAGAATATTTCAGGATTTTTTCTGCAACCAAGCCTTGGTAGAATTTAGGTATACTTGAGATCATTGTCCTTCTGCTTCCTCACAGATGGCTTGACGTTTTTTCCTAGAATTTCCTGGTACTTCAATGAATCTTGCCTTCCACACGCTGCAGGTTTCCTGTGCCAAAGGATGCAGAGCAGTCCCATAGCATCACTGAGCCACCACCATGCTTGACTGTGGGCAGTATTCTTTTCAGCGTATGCTTCATTCTTCTTCCTCCAGACATACCTCTGATCCATTGTGCAAAAAGTAGCAGTTTTGTTTCACCACTCCACAGAACAGAATCCCCAAACTTGTTCAAGGGATACTGAGGACATAATGGTTGTCAGGGGATACTGAGAACATAATGGTTATCAGCGGATACTGAGGACATAATGGTTGTCAGGGGATACTGAGGACATAATGGTTGTCAGGGGAGGCTGAGGACATAAAGGTTGTACGGGGAGGCTAAGGACATAAGGGTTGTCAGGGGAGGCTGATGAGATAATGGTTGTCAGGGGATACTGAGGACATAATGGTTGTCAGGGGAGGCTGAGGACATAAAGGTTGTACGGGGAGGCTAAGAACATAAGGGTTGTCAGGGGAGGCTGATGAGATAATGGTTGTCAGGGGATACTGAGGACATAATGGTTGTCAGGGGATACTGAGGACATAATAATTGTCAGGGGATACTGAGAACATAATGGTTGTCAGGGGAGGCTGAGGACATAAAGGTTGTATGGGGAGGCTAAGGACATAACGGTTGTCAGGGGAGGCTGATGAGATAATGGTTGTCAGGGGATACTGAGGACAAAATGGTTGTCAGGGGAGGCTGAGGACATAAAGGTTGTACGGGGAGGTTAAGGACATAATGGTTGTCAGGGGAGGCTGATGAGATAATGGTTGTCGGGGGATACTGAGGACATAATGGTTGTCAGGGGAGGCTGAGGAAATGGTTGTCAGGAGAGGCTAAGGACCTAACGGTTGTCAGTTCAAACAAAGGACATAATGGTTGTCATGGGATGCTGAGGACATAACGGTTGTCAGGGGATGCTGAGGACATAACGGTTGTCAGGGGATGCTGAGGACATAACGGTTGTCAGGGGATGCTGAGGATATAATGGTTGTCAAGGGATGCTGAGGACATAACAGTTGTCAGGGATACAGCTCATGTCAAATTTGCACAGATATCCAGCTAGAGTTTGAAGATCGCTAGATTTTGTGATGGACTTGGGATAGTGTATAGTATCATCTAGATCACTAGATTTAGTGATGGACTTGGGATAGTGTATAGTATCATTTTGGTAAAACAGAAGTAATCGTTTTCCACTCACAAAATATAAATTAACATTTAAGTTGTACCTTGTACTTTCTGTGGAAAATAAAATTATGGAATATAAAATTATGGGAAATGGTTTAGCAATCACCCTGATAGTTGCCCTGGCTACTACTCTAACGTCAGTACTGACAACTGTCATAAACAGTAGCCTACCATGGTCAGCACAGCTTTGCTCCAGCAAGCAAGAGAGAGGGACATTTCTAGTAGATTGATGAGCTTGCATCCAGGTGGTTATTAATTTCTCCTATGAAATAACTACATTCTGAAAAAATAATAATAATAATTGGTCACATTATTTGCCACGGGCAACAGTACCTCTGTAACTCGTGTTCTAGATGTCTATGCATCCAGTACCAGAGGGTATAAATGTTGGCAAGTCACCATTTTCACCGCTTGCCCATCATAGAAAGCAAAACATTCTTTGATACATTTTTTAACTAGCTAGCTCCCTTCTGGTGTTGCCATTCCAACAACTAACTAGCTACAATAGAATCAATGTCTAACTGGCTCCATAGCTAGCTACTATTGTGGGCAGAAAGTCGACATCTGGTGTATATGCGAGAGTATGATGTCTAGCTATGACAGAGGAAAAGCAACATGGTGGCACGCATGCACACAAATGAATGAGACCGGGTGTTTACTTTCACTTTAGAGATTAATTTCTGACATCCTAATCGTATCTTATTTAACTGTAGCAGTTCCCAAAAACTGTTTCTAAATTTATTTGAGGCGAGGAAAATAAGCTTGCTGAATCTGCACTTAAATTAGATCTACAAGGTCTATTTAAAAAATATGCTACCATATGGAAGATATAGTGTGTGTTTTTCCACGGAACAGCCAGCCAGCATGTAATCATATCATTCAAACAACGTTTTATCAACAGCTGGTGTATAAAACCACAAAATTTGGATAAGGATTTGAGACGATATTGAACTATCAGGTGAGTTTTAAGGTATTGTATTTTTTCTATGGAAGCCACACGAAGATACATGCAGTAATATGGGAAAATTATATTATTGGAGCGAGCGAGGGAGAGGAGAGAACAAACATTCCAACTCCATATGTGCCCTTGTTATTTAGTGTACCAAAAGAATGAACAAGCTGAGTGCATTATGTTTCCAACATCTTAATCGTATGATATTTTACTGTAACAGTTCCCAAAAACTGTTTGTGAACACATTCATACTAACTTGCTGATGTAGAGATTGCAGTTTTTCAAGCGAGTGCTAAATCTCGGCACTCTTGTCGTGTGTTATATGGTTAATTTTATATTGGCTAGACACTTGTGAGTGACTTGGCATTGAGGCTAGTAAAGTAACAGTAATCAAATTGTCAAATTGTCCTCGCTAACTAACCAGGGTGGGAAAATATACGAGCGATTTTTCCTTCCTTAGCCTAATCTTCCAGCCACTGTGGTGAGTGAAATATATAATATGTTTTATGTGAACACCTGATGGACAAAATGTTGAGCTGGAAAAACTACTATATGCACATATTTGTACCATGAACCAGGATACCTACATTACAGTACGCTTTCAATATAGCATTTATTTTTTATTCAATAAATCAATTTGACTGATTTCCACATAGAAACTGGTAAAGTAATTGACTGATTAATTTACATGAACTGTAATTCAGTAACTATTTTGAAATTGCTGATTTTCTATTTTTATTCAGTTTAGTTTTGAGTGAAATAATTGGCATAGCTGTTTTGCACAATGTCAAATAAATCTGTGGTATATAAATAAATCTGTGGTATATAAATAAATCTGTGGTACATAAATAAATCTGTGGTATATAAACAATGCTCAATTGGTACGAAGGGGCCCGAAGAATGCCACCACCAGCCTGAACCATTGATAGGCAAGATGCCATTAACCATTAACCATTATCCATTGATAGGCAAGATGGGTCATTCCAATTTTCTATTGTCTACATGTGTTGGGCCCTGTACAAATTCTAGCCTTAGTTTCCTGTTCTTAGCTGACAGGAGTGGCACCCGAACAGGTACATAGCAGTACCTACCTGAAACCTGTGCTCTAAAAGTCATATAGCAGTACCTACCTGAAACCTGTGCTCTAAAAGTCATATAGCAGTAACTACATGAAACCTGTGCTCTAAAAGTCATATAGCAGTAACTACATGAAACCTGTGCTCTAAAAGGCATATAGCAGTACCTACCTGAAACCTGTGCTCTAAAAGTCATATAGCAGTAACTACATGAAACCTGTGCTCTAAAAGGCATATAGCAGTA
>JACXGM010034745.1:0-11884 GCA_016801145.1 Umbra pygmaea | reverse complement strand
GTGTGTGTGTGTGTGTGTGTGTGTGTGTGTATGTATGTAATCTATGTAATGTATGTATTTTTGTCTGTTTTACCTGTATGAAGCAGCTTAGCAGGCTGCCTCGTTTCAGGGCATCAGACAGAGCCTTCCACATCACAGCAGGTGTGCGGGATGTGACAGGAAGCGAGCAGGCGATGCCCCCGGTGAAGTCCTCCATCGCTTCGGAGATATTCCCCCCCTTTAGACTGCCATACGAGCCGATCAGTCTGCACCAATGGAGGGGGGGCGGGTGGGAGAGAGAAGGGGAGAGAGTGGTGTGGAGACAGCAGAGTTAGAGGTAAAGAAAGTGAATGTTTGCTAGATTATTACATTTTGTGTCACTTGTCTGATGCCCTTACTAGGCATCAGACAAGTGACACACCTTACAATCAGGGCATTCCAATGAGGAGGCTGAAAACTCAGAAGACCATCGTCAGCCAGATACACTACAAATGACTACACACACACACACACGCACACATGCACGCACGCTGGTGACTAACTTGGCATAGGCTTTCTCCACCAGGGCGCTCCAGAACTCATTGCGGGTGCAGGAGTAGCTGAAGAGCAGCCGGCCTCCGCGAACAGGCAGCCTGTCATCCACCACTACCTCCACCCACTCACCATATTGCCAGAACTTCACAGAGGGAGGTGTGAAGGCAGGTGGAGGTGAGGGGGGTAGACGGGTTTTGTAGGGAGAGAGAGACAGACAGAGAGACATCTGAATAGTACACAGTATATATAAGTGTTTCATGTTACCCACATAGTGTCTTTATTTTAGAACAAAGGAGGGAGACAGGCAGCATTGGGTACGAGCTACAGACAGCAAGAGAGAAGCTTTATTCCTGCTGCAGCCTCACTATTTGTTCTGATCTTTGTCCACATTGTGATTGTACCCACATCTTAAAAAAGGTGGTATAAGACCCACTTTGTGTCCCAGAATAGTGGCTACCTTCAAGTCTGGGCTACACTCCCAACATTCCCCCTTCGGCTCTCTGGCCTCTCTTCCTTCAGAACAGCATGCTAGGTCATGCTGCACATTCTTCACCCAGACCAAATCACCTTGTCAATACTGCTGCAGTTCACAAACAGGCTTTCAGCATGTGGAAACACCCAGTCCACACCACATGCACCTCTTAGCTGAATGAAGTAATTTTCACAAAGCAAAAAAACAACATGCTTCATAAAATATTCTAGAAGAGAAGTTTTAGAACTATTATTTGTTGTTTTGGCTAAATATGGTAGCCATCTTTTTTCTCCCAGCTGGAAAAGTAGTCTAATGCAATCATTCAAAGCTCGAAGCTCACCACTACAGTTTAGGTTTAAGTCTTAACTATAGCCGCTTTATGACCACAGGGATTTTTGCAGTTCCTAGAACATAACGTTCCTAAACCCTTTTTTTCTTGTGTTCCGATAGAAGAAATTGCGGGATTATTTAGTTCCTCGCACCGCAGTTCCTATAACTCTTTTAGGTCCTACTCTAGAGCAGGTCTTTCCCTTTTCCCTTTTCTAAGGTCTACGTTGATTGGTCTAACTTAATAAATTACGTTGGTTGCTTCGTTTGTCTGTTGCGTATAATACATATTATGCTGGAGCCTTCGTCTTTTGTGTTTCTCTGTTAAGTAGCTACTCAATTTCTATTACTCCAGCCTAGTTTTTAAACAATGCAGTTCGAACTCCGTTATTAGGACATATCAACACAACACTCTTTTTAAAAATTGTTTTGTATGTCGTTTTCAGCCTCGTAATCTGAACAAACAGCAAGCCGCTGAAAGAACCAAGCACTACTTGAGCTGAAAACAACCAGATCATCCTCATACATAAGATGATGTACACACTTATCTCCAATCAAACACCCAGAGTTACAAACATTCAACTGTGAAATGTTGTTGTATGTGGCACTAAAGTTTTGTGACGACGCTACACTCTTAAAAATAAAGGTGTCAGGAAGAACCAAAAAGGGGGTTTCACAGCAATGCCATAGAATAACCTTTTTTGGTTCCCCAAAGAACCTTTCACTGAAAGGTTCCTTGAAGAACCTATTTTTTCTTAGTGCCATTAAGAAATGTGAAAATAATGCATAACTGCCCAATAATAAACATTTTGTCTAATTAACATAGGAAACACAAATCTATTCATAGCGCAAACCACCACAAATAAAATCATAGAGATTGTGGCAAACCACCACAAATAAATCAATGTATAGGAAACACAAATTTACACCAAAAATGTAAGGTCACATGAGATGGTGGTGAAGAACCATTTTATAATCTAAAGTACCTTTTGGCGCTACAAAGAACTTTTTGTGCAATGGAAAGGTTCTTTAGATGTTAAAGGTTCTTCAAGGAACTATTTACCCCAACACAGAAACTTTGAAGAACCTTTATTTTTAAGAGTGTATAAAAGCCTGTTGCGGTGCATGCGTCACTCCTTTATCCCTCCTACCAGTTCCTATGGCCACTTGGCCAGTGCGAATGCAAATAGCAAAACCGGTTTTAGGGGAGAGTAGTTAGTAGAACTGTTTAGAAGTGGACTGTTCCTATAACTACGTTCCTGTAACTACTTGGTCGGAAAGCGGCTCATGTCACTAGCTCTGGGGGTGGGGAGACGCTCGGTTGGGATTCCAGTGAGGAAAGCTTTGCATGATGCCATTATATTTCTACTGTTCATATTGAGTAAACAGGATTTACTGTTAAATTCATTTAAATAAATAAAGAGAAAATGTTACCATTCAGAGAGCGGAGACAGGCTCTGAGGTGAGAAACAGCCTTGCTTTAGCCTCCTGAATGAAAACGGACTAGTGGCCTGAAGTTCTTCTGTCTGATTCAGAGAAATGTCCAATCCACAGCTCAATAGCTGACTAGAAACTAAATGATCCGAGCCTCCTAACCGACGCAGCAGTCAAAGATACAGTATTCAAATGCAGCTGCTCTGACTGCATTCTTGGAGACTATCCTCCATCAGGCACCGCCAGAATGTATGAAATACTCTTGGAAGGCATCAGTGATATAGACGTTCAGAGGAGCAAATCAGGGATGCAACCTCATTTAACTGATAATTAGGCTAGCATGATAATTGTAAAGAAGAATCAGGCTTGTATTCTTTTGTAGATCAGGTAAGTACCATGAATTACCTGGTAATTACCAGTATTCAAATGTAGGGTAACACTTCACTTGAACTATTGCGTCACAACACCAAATGTTTGTTCATCTCCCAGGACCTCTCTGCTACCAACAGCCTCGCGGACACAGAACACTTGCCAATACACTGTCACTTCACATTCCATGCACATTGGTTTGCTTTAGCGTGTGATGTTATGAATTATCATACCAAATGCTGTACCCCCTCCCGCTGACACATGTGATTATTATTTATGTTTTACCAGGCAAGTTGACCGAGAACAGCTTCTCATTTACAGCAACAGCCTGGGGAGAAGTGGGGGGAGGGAAGGGGATGAAAGAGTCGATCGAAAGCTGGTGATGATTTGTTTGCCATGACGGTATAAGGGCCCAATTGGAAATGCGGCCAAGACCCCGGGTTTAACACCCCTACTTTTACGAATAGTGCCATGGGATCTTTAGTGACCACAGAGAGTCAGGACACCCGTCCGCAAGACGGCACCCTAGGCAGGGCAGACCCAGCCAGGCTGCAGTGCCAACCCAAACCCCAGGTACCCTGGTGATAGTCGAACAGTGTGACGTGACTCCATTGGTCCAGAGAAGAAGTCTTTGGGGCAAGAGTAAATTATTTAATGATAGCGAAAAATGGGGCACGTCTGCAGAGAAGAGATAAGGAGTGGAAGTGAGGGAGGTATGAAAAAGTGTGTGTGTGTCCGAAAGAGTAGAGAAGTTATGTTTGGAATGAGTCCCAGCTGTTTGAAAGGTCTTTGTGCATTTGGGTGGGGAGGTCGAACTCTTTCTTGTTAGTAATGGGGTGGTTTTAAATCTATGGGGTAATTATACAGCAGTACAAGCAGACCTGCTGGTAAAAATCTAGGGCTGACTTACACCACCTCCTCCTCTAACGCATTAAACACAAACACAGACACTGTCATACAAACATCAACACACTGTTATAGACACATACATATGCACACACTGTAATACACATACTCTCTGTCAAACACACTAACAAACACCTATTTACTGATTTCCTTTATTCCCTCAACATCTATTTTATCAGTCTTAACTATTTTCTCTCAGTGTTTGTGCCGCTCACTTATTCCTGAGGCAAGCTCTTTTCTTGTTTGTTGTTGTGATTTTTCACTCATTTCTCCTCCCCTCCCAATTGGTCTTGTCCAATTCCCACTGATCCTGCCTTGTCGGCAGCTCCGCAACTCCCTACACAGATGCGAGATGGTGAGGGACGCTCGTATGTTTCATCCAACCACATGTAGCCAAGCTGCCGATTGTTATCACACTGCTCATCCAACACGGAAGCCTTTATGTCAGATCATGTGCGGGATGATCACGCTCACCAAATGTACTTGACGATTTTACAGGTGTCTGATCTGCACACAAGGAGTCATTGGAGAGCGACGTGGCAAGGTACATAATCGGACTCATCTATCCAAATTCCCGGGCAACACTATGCCAATTTGCGCTGCCTCGTGCTGGGGGTCCAGGCAAAGTCAGAAAAGCTATAGTCAGGCTCGAACGCAACGACTTAGCCCATTAAGTTCACCTAGACAAGCTCTTTGCTGAGATAAATCCTATTGTAATGACATAACGTTAACATGCAGAAAACAGGTATACCGCCAAATCCTACACCCTCCCTGTTACTCACGGTAAAGTGGAAGATGCCAGCGTAGGATTCTGTCAGGCTCTGATTGGGTGGAACCACTCTGTCCACCATATTGGTGTGCATGGTGAGGCAGGATAGGGCAGCCAGGAACCAACAGTCACCTGTGTAAAACAAAGGCAAGCTGCACATTAACTAAAAGTACATTTTTTAATGCTCTTACCTGTCAGCTTAGCTTCTGTTTCCTACTGTACTGTCAATAAAAATAAAAATAAATAATTTTGTGAGGTTTTAGGACATCCTACCCATGCCAATTCCCCACAGACACACAATCTCTAACAAACACAAAAACAAACATGTTGCCCTATACACACACAAGCACATTCCTCTCTAATAGCATACAGCTGCTCTGGCTGTCCATTTACAGAGAGAAGGTGTTGATGTTTGATGCACAAACATGCATACACACACACACACACCTCACACATGCTCTGTAGATTAATGCCACATAAACTAGAGGACAAACAATCAAGCAACACATTGAAAACACTGCAACTATTTTTTACATCAATGAAAAGCAGATGATGACAAACAAAGAACATTGTGTTTAGCAGGAGAGGGGGGCGTGCTCACAGGGTCCCTTTACAGCCCCTGTTACTCCAAGGGGGGTAAGACATTTACAGTCCAGTCATGTGTTTACTTGTACGTATTGCTGGTCCCAAAATAAGATGTGGGACAACTAAAATCGGCCGAACCCTATTGTTTTTTAATCATGTTGTGGAGACCCTGGCAAACGCGGAGCTCCACTTTTCAACCAAGGGGAGGGGATGCATTTTTTATTATTTCGATTCATAGTACAGTAGGAAGCAGAGACTAAAGAGATGTATGTAGAGGGAAACAACAATTTAGGACTATTTTCACAAGCATCATTTTCGTCAAGCCTTAGCAACAAGAACTAAAAAAACAATGTATTTTTCCTAAAATTTAAAAGTGCATTATTTATTGGAAAAGTATTTTGCTACAAAACAATAATTGTTTAACCTATTATTCTCATTCCTGAACACAAATAAAGAAGGTTTTGTCAGCATGAAGAAGGATGCTAAACACCTCCATCATCATGAGGAGCCTACTTCAGGCCATGGATGAGGAATGCCATGACATCAGTGCTGACGAAAATAAGGCCTGGATTACCAATGACCACAGGGTTCAAGCCTTCCTAGAATCTCCCTCGTACTGTTCTGTAAATAAAATAACAAAAAATAGCCCCGCTCTTAAAAAAATAACAAAGAAGAATAGGAATATGTTGAGGAGAGGTTTACAGTATGTCGCCAGATGTATTGAATTGATTGCGCTAGGACAAACTGGTCCTAACTGGTCCTAAGAACAAGAATATTTGTTGTTTCAACTTATTATAATAGTCAGTCAAAGTTGCATGGCCTTTATAAAGCTAAGAGCAATTTATATTATCACCATTTTGTCAGTATGATGAACTACTGTATATAGGAAATATGCCTATTTAAATGTTGATTTTAGAATTTGTATAATTTACTATTTAGAGTTCAATCCATTTGTAATGTTAACTTTAATATTTAAGGTTATTTAGCAGACACTCTTATCCAGAGCATACATCTTGGATGCAATCCAAGATGGCGTAAGGGTGCAAGTTGTGTTTTTGTCCAGTCCAGTGTATATACCCCGCTTTTGTCTTTTCGTCTTCATCCTTTGCCTCTACTACCCACAGGGACTTATTTCCTGCAGTATATCTACCACACCTGGATCCCCGGTAGATAGCTAGCTATCCGTCTGAATTTATTCATTGTATTTACCTGCCACCCTGTATAATAATCCAATCTACCTCTGAATCTCTGATTTCTTTGCACTAATTGTACATGTACTTGCATCTACCTCGTTCAATTTTGACTGTATTTTTTATCTTTATACCTTACTCTACCCTTTGTGTAATTCTTGTGTATTTGTATTTGTGTGTAACACTGTCTGTACTTGCACCTTTTTGCTTTATCTTGGCCAGGTCGCCGTTTTAAATGAGAAATTGTTCTCAACGTGCCCACCTGGTTAAATAAAGGTTAAATAAAAAATAAAATACAGGGACATCCCCCTGGAGCAACTTAGGGAAAAGTGTCTTGCTCAAGGACACAATTGGCTCTGTTGGGAATCGAAACAGCAACCTTCCGACTACATTGATTATTGTCAGTATCAATCGTGTCTCATGGCACAAAAAGCTGTGTAACAGAAATACAGACATGTATTTTTCATTCATTTAAAAATTAATACAACATTTTGTAAAATCATTTTATAATCTACAAATATTGGGGCCTGTGTGGCGTAGTGGGCTAAGTCGCTGCCTTGCAAGACAAACTACATCATGACCAGTCAGTGATTTGAGCCTGATTATGGCTCCTCCGGCTTTGCCCGGACCTCCAGCACGAGGCAGCGCAAACTGGCATAATGCTGCCTGAGATTTGGGATAGATAAGACAAATGATCTCCAGCAACTCCTTGTGTGTAGATCAGGAGCCTGGAAATTCAATCATCCTGTACATGATTTGACTAAAGGCTTCCGTGTTGGATGAGCAGTGCAAAAAAAGAATCGGATTGCTACCCAGCCAGTGCCGGGGATACCAGCTGTCCAGCCAGTGCCGGGGATACCAGCTGTCCAGCCAGTGCCGGGGATGCCAGCTGTCCAGCCAGTGCCGGGGATACCAGCTGTCCAACCAGTGCTGGGGATACCAGCTCTCCAACCAGTGCCGGGGATACCAGCTGTCCAACCAGTGCTGGGGATACCAGCTGTCCATCCAGTGCCGGGGATACCAGCTATCCAGGCCACCACCAAGATGCTCCCTCCGACGTCCTCGCTGGACATGCCAGTAACTCCACCACCTTCAGAGCTGTCGTTCTGCCATCAAGCTACGTTTGTGTTTGTAATTTTGGTAACTATTAAAGTATTCAACTCTGCACCTGCTTCCGCCTCACTACGTTCAGCTTCAGCGTGACATTATTTCAACTTGTCACATCGCTATTCGTCCTAAATTGCCCATGTCCCAACTTTTGGGGAACGTGTTGCATGAATACATTTCCCCAAAAAGAAATACCTTAAAAAGACTGTGTAGTTAATTAGGTAAAACATTGCCTTTATATGTTTTTGTTGAAATACAACTCAAAGTACATTTACAAAATCACTCCTCCAACATTCTCCATACTCTCCCAACTGTTTCGGAATTGTATATTTCCTTCATCGAGACCCGAGATGTGATTTGAGTGTTCCGCAAACTTTTTTGAGCATTGTATAGCTAATGGTTCTTTATGAATATTGGTTCCTGGGATACCTTATTATCAGTGGTCCTTTAAGGAAATTGTATATAATATCTGAATGGAACGTATATACTGTATATATTTACAGCATGCTGTTTCGAATGCTTGTTGTTCAATCAATCAATTAAATTTACCACTACACATTTTAGTATGTAGGGACAGATGGCTCAGTAGTTAGGGAGTCAGACTTATAGCTGGAAGGTTGCTGGTTTGACTTCCAGCTGTGCCAAGTGTTGTTGTGTCCTTAAGCACGGCACTTTACCGTAAGTTGTTCCAGGGGAATGTCACTGGATGCGAGCCTCCACTAAAGTGTTAATCTAATACTAGATAGTTTTCAACAGATGTTTTTTTACTCAGATGACATTTGTAGAATTTGAAGGTGGCACATTGTTTCCCAAACCTCTCCTGGGGACCCCCAGCCATCTAACAATATTGTTTTTACCCTGCTTACCTGAATCAAGAAGCCAAGGCTTCATAATTAGTTTACAAATTAATTCAGGTGTGCTAGCTTTGAGATATATCCACCACTGGCCTAAACAATCAATTTGTCTTTACATTTATATAACATCAGTCACTCTGGCCCCCAGTGGGAATCGAAACCGTGGCAGGAAAATCATCACACTCCTACCAATGGAGCTACAATGAGTCTTTAATCACTCTTTGAATTAAAGGATACACATCTTGAAACAGCAATATTACTTTTCAAAGAACCGTTCTTGTCACTGTAAGAACCCTGCATTAAAAAACATAAAAGTGTTCTCCCCGTGAATCATCAGAAAGAAGTAGCCATTTAACAACTTTGGGGGAATTGAAAGCAACAAACAGTTGCTTAATTTAAGAATCAAGAGATACTGTAGATCTGGCAGTCTAAATTGTAATAGTAAATCACCCAACTTTTCAAAGGAAATATACACTTTTTGCAATATTGCAAAATGTAATCCCTTTTTTTATTAAGTGTTGCATCTGGTTTTGAACCAAGCCCAATGGAATAAAAGACCAGTGTAATAACCAGTGTACCACCACAGACAACAAAGTCAACATGGAAAAATAATCATGGTTTAATAGGTCAGGAAATGCTTTACCCTTTAAAGGACCGTTGCTTTCACCATAAGAAGGAACCCTCAGATCCAATGAAGTACCTTGCTAGAACCCTTTTTTAATTCAGTGTCCATGACTGTTTACTGTGATCACTGCACGACAATGTTTGTTTTCTTTAGTGAACAAAATAATACACTATTAATTTCATTCACTTGCTGTCGCAGTAAATGAATTAATCACAAAATATTGAAATGTAATTTTTTTTATACTATATTTAGCCATGTTTCTTAGAACTTAATACCATGAATTCGTTGTCGGCTATTATGTAAAACGAGTAGGCTAAAGTTATGAAAAGGATAGCTATCTGCTTATTCAGGAAATAAGATCAAATGGACTGAACGTGTGTCTTCCTGTTATTGCAATGATAGCCCAATAAACACGCAGATTTGCAATTCTCATTTTGCAGAAGCAAGTGAGAGCGACTATAGGCCCTACACACGCACGACTACACACGCACGACTATACCAACACACTTACCCAACTGGCCCTGGCAGATATCGGTAGTGGACATTGTGTCCTCGACGAACACAGCATTTGGGCTGATCTCCTGCAGAGAGAGTGAATAAGAACCAGAGGTCAGCATCACAAATGTAGGCCTCTGTAATGTACTTGTGTTGCGGTTGGAGGAAACAAGACCCACATTTCTTCTTCATCATGTAACGGTTAATGGGATGATGACTGTTTATTATGTAAATAGCGAAGCGAATTAATTTTACATCGGTTCTGCATTGACAGACAGGTCCAGCAACTTTATCTCAGTGTTTTTTCATCGTCTTCTTTGTCTATGTTATAGACACCAATGGGACACTGGACACATACCTTGGGTCGTAGCCACTTGATTTCCTTTTTGGGATCCGGATCAGCAGGCATACCGATTAAGCTTTGGTCCGGGGCGAAGGTCAGGTCGCAGAACAGCGAACCGGATTTAAGGCACGCAGCTCTGTGAGCCGCAAAGTCCTGGTCCCGAAATTTAATTGGGTTGGCAAGAGACCCGGGTGCGTCCTGTTGGATGTCCATTTTCACTGGATATTGAGGTTAATTTGTAAAGTAAAAAAAGATGTGATCAGATTGAGCATATGCAAGTAATTCTGCTTTGACTTGTTCTTTAAGACTGTTTGTGGGGTTCCTGTTATAAACACAGTTCTTAAATGCACAAAATCCCGCCCATTCGAAGACATTCGAGCGCCTCCCTTTTATTCGAACCTTCCGGGAAAGGTATTTTATGTAGGTACATTATAGCCTGGGGCATTTCTAAATGTGAGAAGCTCATGTGGCTCTCGTTCTCTGATAGATCAGCTCTAGTCTTGGAGCCGAAAAATAATTCATTATTGTCCCCATAGTAGCCCATAGTGCCTTTTTATGGTTCCAAGACGTTCTATTTTTGGTTCCACTGCGAATTCTTTTTGGTTACTCATAGAGCCATACATAATGCACATTAAACAATTCCCCTAAGGATTCTTAATGGATCCCAAAAAGTTCCATATGTCACCAAAAAGGGTTCTCATTGGAACCAAAAAGGGGTCTTCTAACCATAAAACGGTTCTCCTATGAGGCCAAATGAAAAACCCTTTTTGGATAGTTTTTTAATCTCTGCATGGTGTAAATAAGTAACTTTCCATTGTGTAAGACCGTGACATTGTCATTTACTTAGATCAATTTATTTTGCAACAAAATAAACGCACATGCAAACATCGACTAGCAGTGGTCTTTTGTAGGCTATAGCCTCATCTAAGGAGATACAATCGTTAGAGAATGTTTAAATAACCAATCTACAGTCTAGCTAAAAAAAACACGAAAATTAAAACCAGGAAGGGAATTAATTAATTTCAACAGAGGCCATTCTGTTTCTTACGTTTACAGAAAAGAGCCATTAAAAATAATCGCTCATTACGACCCCGCTGGATTTAAGGGTAATGTCGTGGTTCCAGAGACTGACTGTATTACTGTATTTTTTTACTTATCGCCCAATCTGGTGGTTAATTGTCAACTAGTGTCCATAGGATTAAGACAATTATATTTAATGAAAAACAGAAAAATGTGTGATGTTTCACCGTTTTTCATTCAAGACTAAACCTGCTATGTAACTTTTTCGAAAACTAAAAAAAATACAAAAACGATGACTTTAGGACTAGTAGAGACGTAATGAACTCATATTGGATCTGGGGGTTGAAAACATCAACTTAAAAAATAGAAAAACAGACAAGAGTAGAGTAGCAAAATCGACATTTCACAATATCTAACAAGAAACAAATGCATATTATGGACAAAATAATGTGTATTTTCAGAAATTAGGTATATTGTAGCTGTATCATTCCTGCGTTCAGTGGGAAAAAGATATAGATATATATTTTTTATAATATAGCCTATATAAACTACAAATTAACGGAAGGTTACATATTGCAGCTTTAAGGCTTCGCTGCCATGGGACATCTTTGTTTACATTGCGTACATTGAAAATAAGAAAGATGAAATAAATACCAAATCAGTAGGCTAAGTAGGCTTAGTTTAATTACATTGTTGTTATATTTTATTTGCACAGTTACCATTTGCACTGTCATACTAGTGTTAACTTATTTCATTGTATTTGCCTGCTACTCTGTACACTGCATTCAACTGCATTCAACTGCACATTCAACTGCACTTTTCTATCTTTCTCCCTTACCTGACCCATTGTGTTATTCTTGTGTATTTGTATTCAT
>JACXGM010034744.1:0-11884 GCA_016801145.1 Umbra pygmaea | reverse complement strand
GCAGGCTTTTTATTAAAAATGCATATTCAGAAACAATTTGACTTCAGTAGCTAGCTACGGTACAGTAGTTAATACTCAGTAACTAAATATGGCCATAGCGTCTATCTATCTTATAACCCCAAAAGCCTTTTTATGCAATGTAAAACTTTGTGTGCATTTTGTGTGACTCTTACACCGGAAAGCTGGTTTTCAACTCACCCTTATAAGCAGCTTGTTATGAGCAGCTCTTCCATCCCCGCTGTATTCATCTTTTTAAGATAATGTCTTCTTGTAATGCTCAAACCTATATTCGGTGAAAGAGCGCCCTCTTCCGGACAAATAAGGAATTGCAAACAAATATATCGGTCGTTATCGGTGGAAATATCACCGATACGAATATATCTGTAAACTGCTAAAATTTACCGATAATATCGGTCAATGAATATATCGGTCGGGCTCTAGTCTTTGTGTCAAGCTGTCATTTTAGTTTTTATTAGTTTTAGTCACGTTCATACTCTTTTTAGTCTAGTCAAGTTTTAATCTCTGAGCATTTTAGTCTTATTTTAGTCAGAATTATCTATGACTATTTTAGTTTAGTTTTAGTCAACAAAAACTGATGACAATTTAGTCTAGTTTTAGACAATGAAAATTGTATTTTAGTCTCTTTTTAGTAATTTAGCAATTCTATTTTACCCAGTCAATATAGTATAATTACCTAGTAGTTTAGACAAAACCAAAATTTTGCCAGAAACGGTCATCGGTCGCATTCTCTGGGCCCTATTTTAATGATCTGAAACGTAACGTGCAATAAACCAATCAGAGCGTCATCTCACATTCACTTTAAGAGCAATTCCATGGCGGATTGCTATTATAACGGCAGATTGCTATGGATTTTTCTTTTTACAAAATGTAAATAAAGTAATGTCACAAGACATACTTTCCGATGTTTTGGGCTCACTCTCACTGAATCACGAGGTTATGAATGCATGGTAATATTTTTGCAATGTAGTCTAACATTAGAGCGAGATTACTTTGCTTACCTCACTCATCTGTCAAATAAACTCTCCTCTCCCGTTCTTGTGGCAAGTGTCACATGCATGTCAACATCACGTATCCTTAAAGGAATACTTCACCGCTGGACAGATGAATATATATTTGAGATGGGTCATTTATGTATTAGAAATGTTATAAAGTTTAGAAGTTGCTGCCTTCTGGTTCAAGAAAAGCCAGAAAATGTAGTTTGGGGTCATTTGGAAGAAATACAACAACTCCCAGAATGCACTTGCTTCGCTCCTCTACTAGGTCACTCCCAAACCACTCCTACCGGTTAGAGAGGGCCGGACAGACCATGATAGGCCTCACACTCCGGTAAAGTAGGTGTCAGTATATGCTAGTGATGGTCAAAACGAGGCATTTGAAACATTTGAGACAATTGAACCATTTGTGTCGAGGCTTTGTGAAACGTTTCGAAACCATTACCCGTCAGTGACATCTGCTGGCAACTTTAAATATGGCACACAACAGTAATTCCACCATGGCATGGTTAGACAGACGCAACTGTGGCAGGACTGAACGATTCACGTCCTCCATCACAAACTACACTTTCGAAACAGGGGTTGATAATTTTAATATGTCAACACTGTGGGTCATTAAATGAAATAGAACCTTTTGAGACAATAACATGTTCCCAACATGTCATACATCATCTTAATTTGGAGTGTTTCCAAAACATCAAACGTATGTGACCTTCGCTGATCTAAAGAGAGTGGGAATAAAAATATATAAAATGTTCATTGATATTGTATGGATTGGTGTTACGAACATATAAAGTAATGACTGATTAATAGCAAGGTGCAGATGGTGCAGTGGATCAGGAGTCAGACGAGTGGTCACAAGGTTGCCAGTTCGATTCCCGATTAAGTCAATAGATGTTATCTTTTCCACATTGCCAGTGAGCAGGCGATTCATTTTTTGCCTCGCAGGGTCGACAAAAATTCTTGTAGGGCAACAGGTTGCAGGGATGGCTAAATGGAATATTGCATGTTAATATAGGTGAGGGAAGACCCCTGTATTTTTCGCCCACTACACCAATTCAAGACCAGGGCCCATATTCATAAAGAATCTTAATGCAAAGAGTAGCTCCTAGTGAGAATATTCTAAGAAAACTCTTAGAAATGTGAGCGTTTACTCTTAAAATAAAAATAAATCCTAGTAAAGAAAAAAGTAATTCAAAAAGCATCTTAACTCTTAAAAGAGGTCCTAAGGCCAAAAATGGTAGGAGTACAGACGAGGACTTTTTAGAGGCTTAAGAGTTCCTTCAGTAGAGGAGAAAACGGCGGAATTACAAAGAGGGAGAAGAAATGTGTTGCAGACAATAGGTGACAGTGAGTCAATAAGACGCTATAGATTAGATCGTGCAGGGATCATGTTTGTGACCGATCTTATTGGAGACACGCTAACATCTCCGACACAGCGCAAAAATGTCATAGTGCCAGAAATTAAAGTAATCACTATATTAAGATATTTGGCAACTGGGAAAATGCAACAATGTAGCAGTCATGATTTGGGTCTGTCACAACATTCTGTAAGCAGAGTGATCACACAAACAATTACAGCACCTTCAGACCCTCTTATTGTGTCGCAGTTAATTTCCTTTCCACTGGACATTCCCACCTTGCAGGCATAAAAAACTGCATTTATGAATAGCAGAGTAATTGATGGAACCCACATCCGAATTATTCAACGTGATTCAACTTCAAACTTTTTGTTTCACGGAATGGTCGAAACTTCTGTGAAACTGCCACGGATCCATAACTTGTAAATCTGTGACAGTTTCACGGAATACTTAAAATCCCTCAGTTTTTTTCCTTCTTGGACAACCAACCAATCACAGTCTTCAAAAGATTGTGTCATACATAGCAACGGGGTCAGCCCCGCCTCCTCACTAAGATGACAGTATTTGTCTTTTCCTTGCTCAGAGTTGCTCTTAGATCGGTCTGGAATCGCTCTTAAGCTAAGACTCCTACGTAAAAGTTTTTAAGCTAAATTAGGAGTTTTCTAAGAGAATTCTTAGAATCTTTATGAATACGGGCCCAGGTATGCATCTGCTAAGTACCGTTGAACTTCAACCATAGCATTGGCACTAGCACTCTATATTCTCCTGGTGTCACTGACTCTGTTTTCCAGGAGTGACCACAGGTTATCACCAACCCCTGGCAATAAAACAAATATCAATTTGTATTTGTATAAAGGCCTGCGACCCCTCGCCGGGATACGCAGTTGACGATGTGTGTGTGTAAAGGATTTATACAGAATGTCAAATATATAAATATATATCCAATAATAATAATAAACATCTGATGTCGTTGGTCCATCTTGTGTCTGATGGGTCAATCTTGCAATACTCTTGCAATACTCTCACAAAACTCTCAGCCACGGTCTTTGACTGTACCGTGATGTACAGTCAAAACAAGGGAAGGAGAAGTAGTAAATTTCCATCATTTTCCAGTTAAAAGTTTGGAGCGTAGCAAACTTTGGTTACGGGCTATTAGTCAACCAAAGTTTGGGAGGTAACTGATATTGAAGAACTGAAAAACCACAGGGTTTGCAGTCGCCATTTCAAGGTCGAAGACTACGAACCCAATGTACTTGGAGTGAAGAGAGTCACTTTGAAGGACACTGCAATTCCCTCTATTTTCACCTTCCAAGATGACGAACAGCCTGGTCCATTGGATCAAAAACGAGTTCGCCTAGAGGTTAGTAGGACTTGTACTTAAAGTAAGATACTGTACTTTACTGTACTCCTGATCCTAGC
The DNA here is from genome assembly GCA_016801145.1 of Umbra pygmaea. Lineage (NCBI taxonomy): Eukaryota > Metazoa > Chordata > Actinopteri > Esociformes > Umbridae > Umbra > Umbra pygmaea. The sequence goes on along the minus strand of JACXGM010034744.1, from coordinate 8,091 downwards.
CTAAACATAGTTATATACTTGTTAGTATTAAAACAGCAAAGTTAGCAAAGTAACTTTTGATGGACAATTACATATACGTTGTGTGATTTCCGAGTGGTTATGGCTATCGTAAATTTGAAAACTGCAGAGACGGATACATTTTTTTAAATGGACACTACCAATAATTTCTATGGCCCTATCTTACACCCAGCGCAAATGACTTTTTACAACAACACATGTATCATTCTTATCTTGCACCTGATGCATATGGGACTTTTCCCTCCACAGACGTGCGTCAGTAAGTTAAAGAATGAACTTGCGTTAGTTGGGCGGTTCAGCGGAAAGAAGAGGCGTGTTCTGAGTCAGTGGCATGTTTTTCAGCTGCTATTTTAAGGGCGTATGGTTGGCCATAATGTAGCGTGTGCAAAATGTTCATACATTATTGCTCCTCTCATCTACACAAATGTAGCAGTTCACAATATTGCAATACATAATTAGAAGGAAAATATTACCACGAGGGAAATCATTGTTTGTGTCCGAAGAGGGTAAAAAATAGGCATATATCTAGTGTACACATTTACCCAAATTATTTAGAATGAATTATTTGCACCGATATACATAAACTGCAAGGGAACCCATTCAATCAACATACAAGTCATTTGCGAGGCTAATAGTAAAATCACCCATGTCTTCGCGAATTGCCTGGCTCAAGCCACGACTCATTTATGGCAAACTCTCTGCCATATTTGATGGGAATCCCCCCTTGGATGGGTGGCTGTGAAGGGACAACGCTATCTGTTAAAGACATGGCTGAGGAGGACACCATTTGATGCCAGCAACAGTGCGTGAAATGCTGTTTAATCGAAAACGTACACAAACATGCAGCATAGCCTAATTGAACATCATTAGGCACACTGAAAATGCGCGTCGGGAGTTTGGATAGGACAGGAGGCACTTTACACTACTCTAGTCACAGCATTAGTTATGGCTTGTTTTGTTTCACACAACATGTCCATAAATCATGGATGTGTTGATAACATAAATTAGGAAATATTAGCGGGCTTAAGGAGACGTGATGTTGAAATGCATGTGCCGTTGCTTGCCACTTTACCCAAATGCCTTAGAGCTTATTTGACAGAATAGTGAGGCAAGCAAAGTAATCTCGCTCTAATGTTGAATTACATTGCAAAAATATTTCCATGCATTCATAAATATGTGAATCAGTAAGAGTAAGCCCAAAACATCGGAAATTATGTCTTGTGACATTTCTTTATTTACGTTTAGTAAAAAAGAATATCAGTAATTTGCCGTTATAATAGCAATCTGCCATGGCACATGCGCGCATGCTCTTAAAGGGAATGCGAGATGACGCTCTGATTGGTTTATTTCAAGTTACGCCCAAACCACACCTGTGACTAATAAAGCTACTTCAGACCTACCCATTTTAGATGTGCGTCGGGTGCAAGAGTAATTTATCCCACCGGTAAAATAGCAACAGTGCTCGGGACCCTCCCACAATGTTACTTGCATTTCGCGTTTGATACTTGCATTTCAGATTGTTAAAATATGTCCCCTAGACTTGATACACGTAAATACCATTTCAGTTTAACACCAGTGGAAATTAATTATGCCGTACCTCCATACAACTGTGAATAATTTAGTGTTTTCTTTTTCTCCTACTTGACTGATGTACGTTTTACTACTCTTTGTATACCTTTAGTTACTTTGGATAGTCAAATTAGTTATACAAAATGTTATTGATAATATATTATGTATTAAAATGGGTAACAAAGAGACTATTGATCAGGTGGTAAAATTAAAAAGATACCTGCCCAGTCAAACTTATGCAGTTTTTTTTATTAACTAAACAGTAATGCAAAAGTATTCTAAAGCTTTATAATTCATAGACAGCAGTATTGTTACATAATTAATTACTCTCAAATGACAGCAACTAGTAGTTGTTCATTTATTACGTTTTGGAAGTACCTAACAAAAAACTGGTTAGATCTAATCAAATATCATTCTATTTCACACCATCATAAATTTCACAAGATAAATTAGATCTTGTCGGAGAATTAGCATACAGGAGAAAGCACTTATGTCTCACGGCAGAAATCAACCTCTGTCTCCATCTTGGATCCCTGCTGTTATGCAGACTAGATTAGAACAAAATAATTTTAAATACTGTAAGCTTGAATGGAATTGACACCACCAGCATGGTAAAATCTTTGATATATGTCCGGGAGTAAACTCAAATGTGCATATCTTAGAGCTGTGCCCTATTTATTAGGGCAACAAAGGAAACAATTTTTTTTTCACTTCAGAATAATTTCAGTTCATTTAAATTATTTTACAGTTTTTTCCAATTGCTAACACACAAAATGCAAAATTTGGCTGATCGTGTCAAAACTCAACACACAAGAATTCTTTACACAACACTTGGAGATTAACATCTAACTGCCATGTCAAAACTGCCATTCTGCAATCAAAACTTACCACTCTGACTTCAAAAGGCCCTCTTCAGATCGATAGGGAACACACATGCACATGAACATGAACAATAAACAGTCAAACAGACACAATACACTGGTCAACTTTACTCAAGACACTTCTGTCATTTGTAGTTTTTAACAATTTTTATTCCTGCAACAAAGCCTCAGTGATACATTGTATACAGGTAGCACAAAAACTCCCATTACAAGTCAGAGATTACACCATCGATTGAAGTCGGGCCACATCACCTCGTCCACATCACAGGCGAAGTTCTCCCTCGCCAGGCAACGAGGAAAATATTGCCGGGCGTGGCATATCCACCCGTGGATTGACCCCACCTCGATGTCCCTGCATGCCTCTCCATTGCTCGCAGGAGCGGCATGCGTGCATGTGGTAGGCGGTCATAGACCTTCCACTGCCATGCCGAAAATAATTCCTTGATCGGGTTGAGGAAGGCTGAATAAGGGGGCAGGTTCATCACCGTGAAATGGTTGTGGGACCAGTCCCGGACTAGAGCAGCCCGGTGGAAATTGACATTATCCCAGATGACAACGAACATGGGCTGCCCTGGTCTGTCCTATGTGACCGCGGCATGTAGTGAATGCAGAAATGTCATTATGTGTATAGTATTGTATATAGGGACCCAGGGTGGCATGGTGATGGAGGACCCCCTCACCACTAATGGCAGCACACATGGTGATGTTGCCCCTGCACTGCCCGGCGATGTTCTAGATGGCCCTTTGGCCGATGATGTTTCAGTCCCGATGTCTGGTTTTTACCAGTCTCTTCCTCTATCTCCTCTCCCTCTTCCCCGTCTGTTCCTCGTTCTTCTCTCCCTCTTCCTGTCTCTTCCTCATCTTCTCCTTCCCCTTGGTAAGGAGATGTGCATCGCCTTCAGCCTCCAAATTCGTGATTGTCTCACGACAGGTGCTCATACCTGAATTATATGTAATGTGACTGATTGGTGTTCAGTTACAGGTTAAGTGTTTTACTGTGTGTGCAGGGGTGTTGCTAATTTCATGTGTGTTTTAACTATTGAATGGATGTGCTGACTGCACAGTGTTTCATCATTGGCCAATGTGTGTAAGACATGCACGATGTGTGTAGTGTTTTGCACCGTGTGTTACAGAATAGTTTACGGTGCCATGCCAACATTGTGTTTATTAATTTGGTGCCTGAGTGTACCAAATGCATGCAAACGTTACGGTTTAAACGCTTTGGTCTGAGCATTCACTTTTAGTGTTTTAGCAATTGGGAAAAACTGTAATTACATTAAGTTATGTAATTTCAGACTCCAATCACGTCGAATCCTTCATTGTCTTCGTCTGACGATGAAGAAAAATTGTTGGTGGCCTCAACACCAGTCAAAATTCCTGCCGCTGTCCAAGAACAATTTGTAAGTTTCTACAGAAACAGCATCAAAAAAAAATGTTGACTCTGGGGCACAGAGGAAGGTAAATTGGACATGTCTTGGGGGCCATTTCGATCTTGGACATCTTCACGTGACATTAAGGAAATGCAGAGGTGAACCTCCTTGCAGCCGCAGCTGTTCTTTTCAGGGGGGGCACATACAAAGAACTTTCAGACTGGTGCGAGACAATGGGTGTCCAAATGATTGGAGAGACTACATTTTATAACATCCAGAAAGTATACCTTCACCCTGCGATAGAGGAATTGTATACTGAAAAAAGAACAAGAACTCTTGGCAAGAGTGTATTTACAGCAGAAGGATGGAAAGAGGCCTCATTTGACTGGTGATGGCCGATGTGACACGCCTGTTTTCTGTGCGAAATACTTCCACGACACATTTATGTTAAATGGCACAAGGGAGATCCTCCACACAGAACTGGTGCAGGTAAAGAAATGTAAATAGCGGCAGAATTAGAACAAAGGAAATTTAAAAATGGTATTTGAGAAATTGTGACAACATCAGAGTAGTTAAAAAAGCTCTTTAGGTTACTGAGGCCACCAGCTCTGTTGCCATGGAACCAGTGGCGTTCAAAAGGGGCATGACTGAGCTGATGGACCAGGGCCTTGACGTGGAGGGGATGGCCACGGACCAATAATACGATACAAAAAACTATGAGGGAAGAATTCCATAGTGTCCAGCACGAGTTTGACATCTGGCACACAGCCAAAGGTATGTATTTGTTTTTCCATCCATGTACACACACAAACATCCACACTTCGCCAGGCCGAACCCCAGTGACACGTCATGGTCTCAGTCTTGACCCCCTCTCCTAGAGCTTTGCAGCCTTGATGCACTCAGTCAGTGTATTAGTGTGAGATGTTTCACATTTCACACTACTACACTATCAGATTGTGTAGAAAGTCCTTATTAAAATGTAATAATCGAGAAAAATGTGTGGAAAGGTAGACACTTGGTGTAGAAAACAGATTTGAGGAAATATTCAACTAAATGAGAAGAAGAATCTGAGCCAGGATCACTGGTTAAGGAAAATATTAACTGCCTAAAAGTCTTTATTATGTTTTTTGAAAGGATACTCTATATTGTTTGGTCTTACCGGGGACCTATTGAACACGGGACAATTATGCAGCAAAGACCAACTTTTTAGAAAATGATTATTGGGATTATGAAGAAATTGTTTACTGTAATATGTATAGTGAGTCATTGGTAGGAGTGTAGTTGACAGTGGTAATTTCATTAGGAATGTAGCATGGCTATTGAAATGCTAAGTGCTAGCCACTAGTGCCAAATGGAGAACAATAGGCTAATGTTTGTATAAAGGTTTTGTCTCAGTAAAAGGAGACACCGCATCCAGCAGTTAGGGCCTCAGAGAGAGAATTAACATATGCCAGACAGGCCGGCAACCACCTTTTTAACAGTTCTAAATTATGCTGAACCATTGATGAGATTTAAACTAGACTCTAGAGCTATTGAAGTAGGCAAAAAAGAAATCAGTTTTAAGGTTTCCGTTACGATTTCATTCTCTTTATAAAATGCAATGCAATCCCTGTAAGACAAAGTATTTTCCTTCTTCAAAATATTCTCCAGGACTCTGAGTACATTTATTTTAACAATAAATGATTTAAACTGCACAACAAATGCAGCCATGCTGAAAAACTCTGTTAGGGGTTGAAAATTGAGGTTTTCCAATGGGTTGCCAATACAAAATAAAAAAAAATGCTGGTGTTTGTCCAAAATGTTGCTACATGTACTCATAGGTTTATGGAAGAAGGTTCAGAGGAAGGGGAAAAAGAATCCTACTTGCATGGACCAGGTCAGTGTTGGTTTGTAATGTGGCGGACATTACATTCATTTGCAAGGTAAAAAATTACTAATTGTATTATCTTTCATATGTCTGTCGTTATAACGTCCTTTAGCTGCGGAACTACTACACCACCAGTTACGCACTCAACACATCAACGTCGCCATCATTCCACCTCCCGCGAACGCATCCCTATGATGCGTTCGCAATCACCTGAATTCTAACCACCTGTGAAGGCCTGTATATAAATCAGCTTGTTTTATCTGCCCCTCGTGAGGTATTGATTTTACTTTAGCGTCATACTGAGCCTGCATTTACCTGGATAGTTTTGTACCCCTTTTTACCTGTTTTTGTCTCTGGATTTCGAGTATTGGATTTGACCTGTAACGTTGCCTGTTATCTTCTGTGTAAAATACCCTGCCTGCCTTCAACATTGTTTTTTTGGATTCTGGAAGTGTACCTTCACTGTGTTAGCCCGTGTACTGATCCCTGCCTGTCTGACCACCGTTATTTGGAATTAAATCAACGCTCTGCGTCTGTTGGATATCAGGTGTCTGAGTCTGTTCGTTACAGTCGTAAACCACATGTGGTTTGCCTGTGCAACAAGTAGGGGGGACGTTGAGGTAAGACATTGAATTCTAAATTGATAATTTTTTTGAAGAATAATTCTTTCAGACTTATTGAGAATAATAAAGTTTTCAAACAGGTTCTGAAATGCCGGTGGAAGTTTATTCTCCACCACGTATGCAATGAGCATGAGTGGACTGATGAGGATGGACAACAGCATCAATGTGACCATGCTTCTCTGACAGCCCAGGAGCAAAGGCTGTGCATGTGGATGAAGGACTCTGTGACAACAGCATCAATGTGACCATGCTCCTCTGACAGCCCAGGAGCAAAGGCTGTGCATGTGGATGAAGGACTCTGTGGCATTTAAAAAATTGTCTTCGCTGGTTCTTGACAAAAGGCTTCTAAGAGACATGGAAAAAATTTCCCTTTTTAAACATATGGGTGAGAATAGTTACCCTTGTACGCTTGATTATTTTTCCGAATGATCATATTTTAATTTGTTATCCCTTCTACCTTTCTCTTTAAAATTGCACACAGGTCCGCTGGAGGTCTTCCACAGTGCACTACTGAAATACCTCCCCAAACGCCAGGCATTCTCCTTCTAGGGAATGAGGGAAAGATGTCACCTTGCCATCCTGGAGCACAACAAAAATATTCTGTCAAGAGAAAGCAGGCCAAAAACAAGACAGGTGTGTTGTCAGAGTAGTATAATATCCAAAATTAGAATGCTCACACGTATGGCAACGATCATACAGGGCTGTGAAGGGCGCCTTTTTTTGGTTGTTTCGTATTGGCAGTAAGTGTTTTGTGTGCTCATGGGCCCAGAACGTAAAAAGTATATCAAAGTCAGATTTTATGTTTGATGATACAAAAATAGTATTGTAGTACTACTTGTAGAAAGGTGGCATTAAAATAGTACAATGTTACCATACTGAACATTGCTGTACTGTATAGGTTCATACAGAATGCATAACCTGTTTCTTATATTCTGTTTTTACACTACATATATCGATAATATTCTTACTAATATTCTAATGTTAGTACTGCTACATAGTAAATATCTGTACATGTTGTTCATACATGCTTTAAATAAAATTTCCATATGTATTCTGCTCTTATAACCAAACTGCTAATACACTGCACATATTATATATACACTTTAATTTATCGTACTATAAACCACCAATTATGAACAAATTGTTTACTACTGTCTACACTGCAGTATATGTCATTTTCCTGTTTGTACTGTGTACATCGTATTGCACTTTCATGCTTTTTTCGGCTTCTATTTGAATGCAACTTAATTGTACTCTTCACAATGACAATAAAGTTGTTTTTTTTACAGGACAAGCACGATTCAACCAAGTTTTCTGCAAGCGATCCAAGCAGTGGGTTTTAAAGAAATTCTTCACACCACACACCACCCAGTTCATAGACACACTCATTCAGAGGGTCATAGACAGAAGACTAAACCCAAACATTCTGTTCAAGGTGCCAACTTCCTCGCTTGTCCTGCCACAGCCTTCTAAGCTCACTTTCCAGTAGCACATCATTCATGGCACCAACCTCAAATTCCTTCTGCTGCTATTCCCTGAGTATTCTACCTGTGTCTAATTGGATTCTGCCACTGCACTTTGTTTTTATTACTTTTTGCTTGCCTAATTTTATGTTGTTGTAGTGGATAGGGAAATGTTTACAAATCGGATATACTTACACTAACAGCTGGCTGGGGGCTCCCTTCACCTATTCAACACAGAATGTCTTCCTTTAAATAGCTAATGCAAAGGATGGGGGGGGGGGGGTGCGAAGTCACCACCAA
>JACXGM010034743.1:0-11885 GCA_016801145.1 Umbra pygmaea | reverse complement strand
TATGGCAGTTTTTTGTTTTTTTAAAGTATGACCGTAGTCAGACCATGTCGTCTGCAAATTATGCAAAACGTCGTCCCCACCATGACTGGTAGGCTATATCACAAACTTGTTTTCCCCACCTTCTCAGGTCTCAGGTTTCTCTGTTTATATTTAACACTTTGCACTATTTTATTACACTTTATTTAGCATTTCTTAAGTAGCTATTCTAATTTTGCACCTTAGTGTAACAGATAATTGTTAAGTGTTCATTCTGATTTTAGACTTATGTTTACATTTTAATTATTTGAGTGTTTTCCATGGTTGTGTTGACATTTCTGCCTTTATAACTAAGGGGATTATAATCAGTGGAAGGTTAAATTTAAAATAAAAATGTTTAAATTTAATATTTTTTTCCTGCTCCATATTCTAAATAGGTCATAAAACAGATCAATAATTATCGATATCGACCAATATGAAACACTTATATCGTGATAGAGTTTTTAGCCATATCGCCCAGCCCTACTTGCTGGTGTCTTTCTGTGCCAAAATGGCAGTTTTTAAGGTAAACCGGTGTTGCCCGATCACATTTAGGTGCCTACTCTTGTTGTTGAACTTGCCATTTTCTTCAGTAAATGTGATTTCTCTACTGTTGATGAACTGGTTACTATACTATTTTGTAAAGATGAACTGAACATAATTTCAGATTAATTCGCACCTATGAGATCTCTGTTTGATTTACACATTCAGCTCTTTGGTTTTACACTTAAACTGCGTGAACTTAAAACTAAAGGCCGTAGGTTAGAGCAATTGTACGTCAGGTCTGATCTTACTGTTTATAAAGAAATGAATGCTGAACATATTCAAAATTACAAAAATGCAATGTCCAAAGCTAAATCTGATTATTACTCCAACATAATTGGAGCAATGGAAGCTCCAGGTCTCTTTTCTCGGTGGTAAACAATCTTCAGCAACCTCCTGATTTTTGCCATCTGATATGTATTCCACTGACTTGAGATCGCTTTTTGACATTTTTTGCATCTAAGTTTGAAAATGTACATCAGCAATCACACACCTCCAGATTCTGTTCTTTCTAACTTTACACTACCAACTACTTCATAGATAATGGGTCTGACAGATAGATATATCTAAATCCTCGACTTGTCAGTTAGACCCTCTAACAACTTCTTTAGTGAAAGCTTGTCTACCTGCCTTGTTGCCTTTGATCACTAAAATTGTTAATGTTTCACTTGTTTCTGATTCTGTATCTCCAATAGTTAAATCTGCTATTATTACTCCCATACTTAAGAAACCAGGGGGTGATCCATTACATTTTTGTAATTTTTTTCCAATTTCCAATTTATAATTTATCTCTAAGGTAGTGGAGAAATGTATTGCAATTCAAATTCATGAACATCTTTCCAATAATAACTTGTATGAATAATTCCACTTGGGTTTTCGTCCCAACCATAGCACTGAGACTACTCTTGTCAGAATATCCAATAATCTACTGTTGGCAGCTGACTCTGGGATTTTAACCATACTTGTCCTTCTTGATTTGAGCGCTGCCTTTGATACTGTCTTGCATAAGATACGTCTTGACAGGTTAGCTTCTATTGGGATTACTGGCACTGCTCTGTCTTGGTTTAGATCATATCTATCTGGACGCAGTGAGTGTATTCAATTGAAAGGTTTTAGTTCAAGAACATCTACAGTTACCACTGGTGTTCCCCAGGGTTCTGTTTTAGGCCCATTTTTTTCATTATCTATATGCTCTCTCTCAGATATATTTTGAGGAAGTATGGTATTCATTTTTACTGTTATGCAGATGACACCCAACTTTACATGTCTGCCAAACCCACTGGTTCTTTTCCTCCCCCATCTTTGTCCAAGTTAGCTTTTTAAAAATTAAATGGCAACAAAACTGAGACTTTACTAGTTGGATAACTAGATCTGTTGTAACCGTGTACATTGACAATAATACAATCTGTCCTTCCACACAGGTTAAAAGTTTTGGTGTCATCATGGATAGCACACTATCCTTTGAAAGTCAAATTAATAATATCACACGGATAACATACTTCCACTTACGTAATATTAACCGTCTCCATCCTTTTCTCTCTAATAACAATACTGCAGTTCTTATCCATGCTCTAGTCACTTCACGTATAGACTATTGTAATGCTCTTCTCACAGGTGTTCCCTCTAAACTGCTACACAAGCTTCAGCTGGTTCAGAATTCGGCAGCTCTTGTTCTTTCTAGGACACCTTCTTTTGAGCACATTTCTCCAGTTCTGCAGAAATTGCACTGGCTTCCAATAAAAAATAAATATAGAGTTAAATTCAAGATCTTGCTACTTACCTATAAGGCACTTCATAATCTTGCACCCCAATACCTTAGTCAACTTCTCCAACTTCTATTAAATCTGCAGGGATTTTTTGAATAATAATTTGTAATGCAGTGTCCAAACCTCTCATGAGAAGCACAACCCCACTGACAAAGACGATTACTACCTGGCTAGAGGATGCACTTCCTTAGCTAAAAGATTGTTTCACACACACTGATTGGAGTGTTTTTGAAAATCAGGACCTAGCGTTATATACAGAGGCTGTACTATCATATATCAAGTACTGCACAAGTACTGTCACACTGAACAAACGCATTTGGGTATTCCAAAATCAGAAGCCCTGGATGACCAGCCATGTTGCCTTCAGGTCAGGAAACAAAGTACTACACAGCGCTGCCAGAGGTGACCTGAACAGAGGCATCAGGAAAGCAAAGGCCGACTACAGGAGAAAAATCGAGAGCCACCTCTCCAATAATAACTCTGCAGGTGTGGCAGGGCATCCAGCAGATCACCAACTTTAGCGCAGACCAGTGCAGCTGTGGACTCAAGCATCGCACTAGTGGAAGAGCTGAACAACACCTTTGCACGCTTTGAGACCCCACCCCAACAGTCTGCAGTCACACCACCTCAGCCTCAACCAGCTTCCAAATCCTAACCACTGACTGTGCAGGCACAGGATATGAAAGGGATGCTCAGCAAAGTGAACCCCAGGAAAGCAGCAGGACCCGAAGGTGTTCTTGGGAAAGTACTCAGGGCCTGTGCTGATCAGCTTTCACAGGTCTTCACAATCTTCAACCTCCCCGACACAGGCTACCATCCCATCCAGTCTGAAGTCCGCAACCATCATCCATGTACCCCAAAAAAAAAAATATGGCCACCCTCAATGACTACCGTCCAGTGGCACTAACACCCATCATCACCAAGTGCCCATAACGGCTGGTCCTGTGTCACATCAAAGACTGCCTTCCTTCGACCCCCACCAATTAACTTACAGAGCAAACAGATGGACTGAGGATGCCATAGCCATTACTCTACAAACCGCGTTAAGCCACCTGGAGCATAGAGAGAGCTATTTTATGTCAGGATCCTCTTCGTTGATTATAGCTCAGCCTTCAAAACAATCATTCCTGACATCATGGTCAGCAAACTGTCTGATCTGTGACTCCACCCACTCACCTGCTCCTGGATCAAAGGCATTCTCACTAACAGACCTCAGTCAATAAAACTCAGACCCAATCTCTCCTCCATTCAAGGTGTGTGCTGAGCCCAATGCTCTACACCCTCTACACAGCTGACTGCAGACCTGTCAACACAAGCAACACCATACTGAAGTTTGCTGATGATACAACAGTGGTGGGGCTGATCTCTGAGGGAGACAAGTCAGCATATAAAGACGAGGTCTTGGAATTGTCCAAGTGGTGCTTGGCTAACAACCTGGCCCTTAACACAGCAAAGACCAAGGAGATCATTCTGGACTTCAGAAAGCACAGGGCAGATCTGAGCCCCCTTTACATCAATGGAGACTGTGTAGAGAGGGTCCACACCTTCGCCTTCCTGGGCACCATGGTCTCTGCTGACCTCTCCTGGACAGCAAACACCACAGCTGTCATCAAAAAGTCACAGCAATGCCTGCACTTCCTGAGACACACTGAATACACACGGTCACTAACACCCCCCTGCGCACACGCACACATATTCACACATTCACACCTTCACATAGAAAAATGTGCAATAACCAATACTTTTAGCGTGTATATTTCTTATATCATTGTATTGTTTTACTAATTATTTTTGTGTCTTTTAAATTTAGATTTATGTTTACTGGGTGAACTACTGCTAAGAATTTCATTGTTCATTTTTGTACAATGACAATAAATAAATCATCATTATCACAGAGTCTTTTTCCAGAGCAGCCTGTATGTTACCTGTGGGTTTTTCTTTGTATCCCGAACAACCCTTCAGGCAGTTTTGGCTGAAATCTGTCTACCTGACCGTGGCTTGGTATCACGAGATCCCCGAATCTTCCAGTTCTTAATAAGTGATTGAATAGTGCTGACTGGCATTTGCAAGGCTTTGGATATCTTTTTATATCCATTTCCAACTTTATGCAGTTCCAGTACCTTATTATGCAGGTCTATTGACAGTTATTTTCTGCTCCTCATGGCTCAGTATCTAGCCTGCTCAGTGCATCCATGCGAGACCTAAGAGACCCATTGACTATTTAAACACAGACACTAATTGCAATGTAAAATGCCACAGGTGGGGAAAAATTTACCTTTAATTGTAATTTTTACTTGTGTGTCAGCTTGCGTGTCTGTAACAAGGCCAAACATTCAAGGGAATTTTTTGATCAGGGCCATTTGGGTGATTTCTCTTACCACTATGGAAAACTGATTGAATTCAGAATTCACTAATCTGTGACTGAATGTACAGTACGTATGGATGAATGGAGTAATGAATGTATATTTATAAATAAATGTATGGTTATTTATTAATGGATAAATGAATGTTTACTTTTGCATGGATGCTTATGGAAGTAGGAACGACTAGGCATGTATGGGAGAATAAAATAATGAAGTAAGGATGGCTCTCTGATCAGCCTAAATGTCGGTTGTACATTTGTCTTTAATTGTTTTAACCCTGTGCTTGCTGTGTGTTTTTGTTTTAACTCTTGCAGTAACCTCTTTTAGTCCAAAAACAAATTTCTCCTTAGGGACACTAATAAAGATACTTTGACTTTTGACTTTGACTATGTTTTAAAAAGGAGCCAAACAACTGTGATAATGAATGGCTTCATATGATCTCTATGCTTACATAACAGTCAGATTTTTGCATTAACAGTCATATTGTCAAAATCAATGCCAAAATGTCACAATTTCTTCCGGGGAATACAAACTTATGAGCACAACTATAGATACTTTAAAAACACTAAAAGCCTTTTAATGAACTGTGATCACTTTGTTGTCAGCTGCATTACATAATGGTAAATTATCAATGGCAATGGGTTAAAATTAGGGCTGGGCAATAATTCGATATTTATCATTATCGAGTTTTTTTAAATAATATCGAGAAGAATATCCAATATCGACATATCGCCATAACAGCTGGTTTCGTTCTGAAACAAAGAAACATCTAAGATATTTGTAATATTTGTTACAAGTGTCAATAGTTTACGTCTACTTCCCTAATTAGCTAAAATGAGAGAAACACGTTTGTGAAAGAGAATTCAGTAGTCACATGTTTGTGTTCAGTTCACATTTGCACTAAGCATTGCAAACGTGTTGTGTAAGATTAGAATGTCTGTTTTAAGTACTTTCTCCAAACAAGGATGACCTAATATAATATTCTGTTAAGGTATTTGATTGTTTTATTATAATCGGTAGAAGTATTGCAAACTATCGACATTTGTCTTTCCTTCCTGAAGGTGACTTTCAGAGGCTTGTTTGCGGGGCGTTCCTCATGCCGTTTTCTACAGATACAGTATGCAGCGACTAGCCTAATAACTTGCATCCTTCGTTCGTTCCTGTACTTAAATGTGCGCATTTCCTTGAGGATTGTAATATAATATTTTACAAATATTAGGCTACATGAAAACAGCAATGAGAACACCGATTTCGAATTTTGCCATTTCAACTATACTGGAGAATTGCTTTGAGGAAAAGGGAGTTGTGATTCTACAGTTTTTTAAAATAATATGCATGCCTGGCTCCGTGCATTTTAGGCTGTGATTCTGTGTGCAACAAATCACCTCATATTGCAAGGAAGCATTATCCCATTTAAATGCGATCACAGTAAAGGAAAAATGCAACGTTAAGTATATGATTATTAATGAAATGGCAAGCTAGTCTGTACAGTTTATTAGAAGTACAATGTATGTCTTTGGATATTAAACAGGCTACTTAGACTTTGGCAGTAATGTTTTAAACCCTGTCATGCACACAAGTGTAAATGCAGCAGCATAGCTTTGTGCCTGCCTGCTTTCAGCGCATAATGCAGATTATTATGCAGAGCTAAGCGAGGGGAGCTAAGCGAAAGTAGTAGGCTAGTCCAGACTCGGACTAATATGGTATAACCTAATGGAAATGCAGATACTTGTGCTTAGATTAATACATAATGTTTTTGAAGAGTTTACTTAATGAGCTTTGCAACTTTGTGCAATATATTTTTGGAATGTGTAAAACATCCCACTTTGTAATTTTTTATTGGGTAAAATGTATGTTATTTATGGCACAGGTGACATTTAATGTTTTTGCCCTTCAGTTTATTTCAAAATAAAATGGACACAACGAAAAAACAAACACTTGATTTTTTTTTTAATTAGTCGTTTAGATTAGTTGACCAATCGAAAAATTAGTTAAAAGGTTAGTTGTAAGAAAATTTTTGATAGTGGCAGCACTAACCTAAAACTTCTAAACAGAAATACAACAAGGTCAAACCATATTTTTGTATGTATTGTTCTTATTACTTTATACAGCAGACAATACACTTTGATTTAATCAAGTCACAGCAGGTCCTATATAAATATATATATATATTTCAATATATCGTCAGACATATCGTATCGAAAAAATATCTATTTTATATCGTGATATCATTTTTTGGCCATATCGCCCAGCCCTAGTTGAAATCTATAAATAAACAGTTTCATTAAGTGTTTAGTTTAACCTGAGCATACCCAATCTTGACCTCACTGTACCTCACTGAGGCTCACTAGGTAAGATATTGGTAAGTGGGTAATTGCAGGGCAGAAAAGTGAAGATGATTGCAGTTGTCCACATTCTCCATTTAATGAAAGTATATCTGCCCCATTGTGCAGCCGGCTTACTTGAGGTACGTAATGTACAGTTTGACAGGCCTGCCACATCGGTTGAATTCCAAACAGGACACAGAGTAATAGCTAAGATGTTCAATAAGATAAATAATTTTAAAAAAATGTGGTAATAATTTAAGCTTATACTTGTCCTCAGTTTGTATAATTCCACTAGCCAACTGAAGTCAACGTGAGACTGGTGTCACCTTTCTCAAAAAATTATTTGCGCTTTGTGAAGGTGCACGCAATACTGATTATTTTTTAGACAAAACACATCGCGGGTGCACGTTTTACACGCTAAAATACTTGGTCAATTAACTAATCAGTAGTGTTTGAACAAGTTGTCCAACCAAAGTCACTCAGCTCACCACTATAGCTAGCTAAGTATATCACACTGAGCATAACATTAGCCAGGGCCGTCGCTAGTGGGGTGAAAGGTGGTGACAATTATAGGGGCCCCCACTACACAGGGGGCCCCACAAAACCCAGCAGTTATACTATATAGCCCCCTGTTATATGAATAATTATAATATTTATATTAGTTCTATGCCTGAGATTTTAATGAAAACCACAGAAACATCCAATTTGGTTAAAGAAGCTTTAAAAATATCTGCTCCTCTCCCCTCCCTAAAATGGTTTAGTCAGATCCGAAGCATAATTATTCAGTTAGTGAAAAACATTAGATGGACCCGGAGCCAATGAAGTTGTAAGTCCCACCCCAACTCGTGAACAGAACCAATCAGAGTTGAAGCAGCAGCTGAAGTTAAATATGAACTTGGGATGGAAGAGCAGGAGACTGACTGACTAATAAAAAATGTCAGGGAAAAGAAAGCATAAATCAGGGTACCAGAAACGCCATGAAAAGAATGAGAGGTAGGCCAGGACAGTTTCTGTATCCCAGTCGATCATGACGCTCTGTAAGACGGGTTAGTGTATTGTCATTTTTTTCGCTGCCCGAATAGGAAATATACCGTCTACACTTTTCATTACCAGCGCGCATCAAAATCGACCGAATGATTACGTGGTCAAAATCCCGTCGTGATATTGTGAATAGTGTTGGTTTGTAAAACACACAGAAAAAATAAACACGAGTCACAACGCTTGTCACAAGCATTATGCACCTGCCAGATGTTGATGTATTTTATTAGTCAAGAAAACACAAATACAGCAAACTGCTCTTAGATATATATCTTTATATAAAGCTAATAAATGTATTTAACGCAGTTACACATGTCATATTTATTAAAAAAATAAGACAATGAGTAATTTTACTGGTTGTATTATATTATTTTTTTTACATTTGACTGCATTCTTGTCAATTTCTTAATGTTTACTTTTTGATTTATGAATTATCACAGACTGGTGGGGAAACTATTATATGGCTTGTCCTTTTTTAAATTGGTTTTATAACTTTACAATATTTTTTGCTAGTTTTTATTAGTTGTAATATTTATATACAGTTGTATGCAAAAGTGTAGGCACCCCTGACAATTTCCATGATTTTTATTTATCAATAATTGGGTGTTTGGAACAGCAATTTCTATTTGATCTATCAAATAACTGTAGGAAACTGTAATATTTCAGTAGTAAAATTAGGTTTATTGGATGAACCGAAAATGTTCAATATGCCTCAAAATGAACTTAGTTAGGTGCATAAATTTGGGCACCCCAACCGACATATCATATCAATATTTAGTTGAGCCTTTGGCAGAAATAATAGCCTCTAGACACTTCCTATAGCTTGTAATGAGTGTCTGGATTCTGGATGAAGGTATTTTGGACCATTCCTCCTTGCAAAACATCTCCAGTTCAGTTAGGTTTGATAGGCAGCCTAATTCTGATAAACCCAAAGATTTTAAATGATATTCAGGTCTGCGGATTGGTATGGCCATTCCAGAACATTGTACTTGTTCCTCTCCGTAAATGCCAGAGTCAATTTTGAGCAGTGTTTTGGGTTGTTATCTTGTTGAAATATCCAGCCCCGGCATAACTTCAACTTTGTGACTGATTCCTCTACATTATTCTCAAGTATCTGTTAATGTTGAGGATTGCATGGATTTCACTCAATATCAACAAGTTTCCCAGTGCTGGCACTGGCCACACAGCCCCACAGCATGATGGAACCTCCACCAAATTTTACTGTGGGTAGCAAGTGTTTGTCTTGGAATGCTGTGTTCTTTTGCCACCATGCATAACACCCCTTGTCATGACCAAATAACTCCATCTTTGTTTCATCAGTCCACAGCACCTTCTTCCAAAATGAAGCTGGCTTGTCCAAATGTGTGTTTGCATACCTTAAGCGACACTGTTTGTGGTGTGTGTGCAGAACATGCTTCTTCCGCATCACTCTCCTATACAGCTTCTACTTGTGCAAAGTGTGCTTAATTGTTGAACGATGCACAGTGACACCAACTGCAGCAAGGTGATGTTGTAGGTCTTTGGAGGTGGTCTGTGGGCTGTTTTTGACCATTCTCACCATCCTTTGCCTTCAATATTTTACTTGACCTGCCACTTCTGGTCTGAACAAGAACTGTGCCTGTGGTCTTTCATTTCCTAACTATGTTCTTATATTCAGCAGTATATGATGAGGGTGGTAGGGGCCCACATCAATATTTTTTCAGGGGGCCCCGAATCCTCCAGCTACGGCCCTGACATTAGCCATACACCAGCCTGGCGTCACAACAGATTAGACAGTAGGCTAGACAAAATGAAACCAGAACAGTCCCCGGGCTGGACACCAATGGCAAAAATAAGCAAGATCAGCAGCAACTCCACCCTCATGCATTTCCATAGTGTTGGGCATACCATTTGCTGTGCATCCTCATGGGAATCAAAATGAGTCTTCCTCCCGGCAAAGCTCAACGTGGAGGTGTGCAGGGAAGCGAAGAGAAAATGTCACCCGCTGTCTCATAAAGTAGACGTTTCAATGGGAGGAATTTAGCCCTCTTCAAGGTAAATCAGCACCTCTGCCCCACCGCTGAAACACACCATTCTTGTCACAAAAGAAGTGGAACTGTGTAAAGAAGACTTGTGGTTTGGGGCTGTCACCTCCATCCATTGGATGCTTGTCGATGCGGTGAGCCCAGTCTAGCTTCAGAGGCGACAGAAAAACAGAAGGATCTTTGTGAAGAACCCAGCCAGAAATCCAACAGGGTCAATCTTCTCAGATCCCTGAAATGCATCAATTTCCTTTCGAATCTTGCTGCATTTGAAGAAAAAGCTAACTTAAAATCTAGTAAATACAATATACTTTGTCAGAATGTAGAACACTATTTGAAAAGTTAGAAAATGTTCCCAAAGTGCAGGAGCCTCATCCATGTGTGACCACTCTACAGTTATTTCAATCTGATTATGTCCTGCTACTCCTGTCCTTAGCCTGCCTTTCATTTGTGTTACTGTGTGTTGTAATAGTAATAAAAAATATCTATTTCTTTTTTAGATGTATTACTTTTCTGTAAAGCACTTTGGTCAGCCTAGTGGCTGTTGTAAACGTGCTATACAAATAAAATTAACTTTAACTCCAAAACATGCTCAAACCAGAACCCCAGATACCAATATTTGGTGGAAGAACAATTGTATAATAAAAAACATAATGGACCTCTTGGCATGCTTGGCATTTTGGCATGCTCTCAACCAGTATTTCACATACTTTTTGGGTGACTTTATGCCAAAAATCCAAGTAGCTATGCTTTTGACGGCTCGTGAAAATTCACACTTCATCACATTACAGAGGTTTCCAATTGGGTTGATGAAATTGTATTTTTCCTTTAAATTATCACCCCAGAACTCTAGTAAATGTTGAGCTACTTAGCAGATTACTAGCTTGGAACAACATGGAGATCGTGAGAAGTAATCTCGGTTATGTTAGTGCTTAGTCTTGCAAACAATGACCCTCATATTGTGAAAACAGAGCAGTCAGGACATCCAGCATAGAAATTATAGACACAGAAATCCTGCCCAAGTACCTGAGCACTATAAAATAACGACCTGGTGAAAATGCCTGACAGATCCCCAGATGATACTGACCAATTTGTAATACAACCCCTCTATTGGATTCTAACCCTAATTTGAAAAATGAGAAAATGTTTGGTAGCAGGCCAGGGGGGTAAATTCCAAATAAAGCAACCATCCAATTTCGGTACTGAAATGGAACTTTAAATGCAAACTAATTTTTTGTCTTAACTCTAACATGATGTGCTGGTGTAAATTCTGGATCAGACTCCAATTATCTCCCAATCCCCATTCTTTAACAAAGTAGTACACAAGTAATTTAGCGGACATAATGTTCTTTAACACTGATCTATTGTTGGTGTCGAACCCACAACCCTGATAATGCAAGAGCTGTGCTCTACCACCTTGGCAACACATTTAGGCTACCAATTGGGACATGACACATTTATTGTTATCCCAAATGGCACCCTTTTGGCTGTTCATTTGACTACTTTTGACTCTAGTATATATATAGCGCACATACTAGGGAATAGGTTAACATTTGGTACAAAGTCCATGCCCTACTTATATCAACTCTAAATTGCTTGACTTAATCAGTAGGGTGCTGTGTGCATTTGCATTAATTTACTTTTAGACAAGTGGAACGTACAGTATACTATACACTACAGGATACACTACAGGATACACTACAGTATACACTACAGTATACACTACAGTATACACTACAGTATACACTACAGGATACACTACAGGATACACTACAGGATACACTACAGGATACACTACAGTATACACTACAG
>JACXGM010034742.1:0-11885 GCA_016801145.1 Umbra pygmaea | reverse complement strand
TATGGATTCATAAGTGTTACTAGATGGACCACAGCCCAGAGGAGGAGGACAGAAAGGGTATGGATTCATAAGTGTTACTTGGTGTTCCACAGCCCAGAGGGGGACAGAAAGGGTATGGATTCATAAGTGTTACTTGGTGTTCCACAGCCCAGAGGGGGACAGAAAGGGTATGGATTCATAAGTGTTACTTGGTCTTCCACAGCCCAGAGGAGGAGGACAGAAAGGGTATGGATTCATAAGTGTTACTTGGTCTTCCACAGCCCAGAGGAGGAGGACAGAAAGGGTATGGATTCATAAGTGTTACTTGGTCTTCCACAGCCCAGAGGAGGACAGAAAGGGTATGGATTCATAAGTGTTACTTGGTGTTCCACAGCCCAGAGGAGGAGCACAGAAAGGGTATGGATTCATAAGTGTTATGAGGTAGTCCACAGTTTAAACGATTTTTCCGTCTTAAATAGTGTAGGGGGAGCATGTGCCTAAATAAGAATAATAAGAATATTTATGTCAGATTTAGAGAGTGAACTGCTAACACCCTAATAAAATTAACAACTAAAACTGAGTACTAATACCTTTGGTACTTGGCCACTTAATAATACATACTTTTATTTAATAGAAAGAAAGTTTCATATTTGTGTAGCTACAATAACTAAATCAGTGAAATCTAAAAGAGGATGATAAAACAATTCAAAAACTCTGTGAACATGCTGTGAATTTGCTCCTTTTAAAATTACACATTTTTCAGTAAATCAGTAAATTTCATCATCACATAAATGTTGAGTAATATGTCACGCCACTAACTTTGAATTAAATGTACCACAAATAATAATTTTAACATTTTTATTAGGCTTTACAATGCTTCTCCTACAACCTGACACCTGGCTAGAACCATTTTTAAAAAGGTGGGATTATTGTTGATAAATACATATGCATTAAATAGGTACAGTAATAATGCAACAAAAATGACTTGCAGGTAATCATAACACATTTAAAAAATGAATAAATATGAACAGGCTAATGTTTGTTAACATATTTTTATGTGTTGTTACATTAAATGAATACATCATGTTCTTTTTACAATAACCTCTAATGAAATATGACATTTTCACATTAATCAAGCTAATACCTATGTGACAAATTTAAAATGCTGTATCACTATCAATGAAAAAACTTTCTCCATAGGTTTTGTAAAAATATCAAGTGAAAATGCATATCAATAAGCAAGACTTACAGCTGGCAATGAGAACTAAAATCAAACACAATTTGCATAAAGTTCAGTTCACGTAGCACAGTGGTCCTCAAACCCTTCCATGGAGGGCCTAGTGTATGCAGGTTTTTGCGTTTACCTTTGTACAAGCCTGATGGAGTAGCTCACTAATTGGTTAGTATCTCCCCTCACCTGGCAGTCTAGGTCCTAATTATGCTCTAATTGAAGGGAAAGACCAAAAACCAGCATACACTAGGCCCTCCATGGAAGGGTTTGAGGACCACTGACATAGCACATAGTTTGTGGTTTGACTGATCAAGTCTGTTTTCTAGCGATGGGCAAATGAAGCTTCATTGCTGTTCTTTTAGCAACAAAATATGCTGGCAGCACTTTCTTTTTCAAAATAAAAGCCATTGTTGGACTTGAATTGCAACATGTTAAATTTCAATGTGACTATTCTTTTGAATGAGAAAATCTGAGATAATTCTGCCAGCATTACATTCTGCTGCTAGAAGAACAGCAATGAAGCTTAATTTGCCCATCACCACTGTTTTGGAAGATGGCGGCTGCCTGTAGACACAAACTGGACTAGCCTACTATGCTTAGCTCTGCCTAATAATGAATTGCGCTAAAAGCAGGCAGGCACAAAACTATTAACATCCAAAGACAATCATTGTACTTCTCAAGAGTTAAACAGTACACACTAGCTCGCCGTTTCATTAATAATAGGCCTTAGGTGTCATGGGCAAACTTCACTTGCGCTACTAGCGTTATATGCTCCTATTGTGTACACAGGGGTAATATATAATGAAGGAGATCAATGGCAAGAGTGAATGTAGTGTGCCTCTGTGTTGTAATTAAAAAATAAATGTCCCTCTGTCATTCCACGACTTTGCATCTGACAAAAAATCGAAGGTGTAAAAGCTGTTAAACGAGACGAATGCAACATTTTTTAAATCAAGTGCAAGTCTACGTTTGTGTGTGGATAACATTTAAATGTAAATGAACTAAGACTAATCTTATACGTCATAACTTGTAGCCCTTCTCTGTTTTTTCTTTTTGTTATGGAGTCTACGTCTTTTATTCTAAACACATATCACAAATTAACTTGTTTAACATCCATTGCCAGTGCTATTACTAAAGACTGGATATTTGTTTGACCAGTTTCAACATTAGAACGTTCGCTGTGAAAAAGACCTATGATATATTTACGTTCTCTTTTCCTTTTCTATGGCTGCATCTTCAACAATTCTGGCATATTTCTTGTGTTTCCTTTTTAGGTGCTCGTGCATCGTGGTTGTGCTCCTGTGATAAGCAAGTGAAGTATGACAGTGTCAGACCACTCTTTGTTACCAGTTTAACAGTGTACAGACTACTCTTTTGTTACCAGTATGACAGTGTACAGACTACTCTTTTGTTACCAGTATGACAGTGTCAGACCACTCTTTTGTTAGCAGTTGGCCTTAAATACTCCCATACTTAGGAAGCTTTTATGGCTAGTGCTTGATTCTGAGGACTCACCTGCCGCCGCCGTTTTTCCTATCAAAGCAGTGAAGGTGGGGGGGGAGAAGAATGCTGATTAACCAGCAGGGGCGCGCACAAACTGGTGTGGAGGTGAAATACAGTGATAGGTGCTCAATAGTAAAAACAAAAACATTGACATTGACTAATTTTCATGGTCGATTACGTCGACAAATCGTGGCAGCACTAGTTATGAACCCCTAGGTTCATTTTGCGCCGAAATTGTCCTTTAAGATACTGGAGCAAATATACAACCCAAGAGTAGAATACAGTTACATTTTCAGTTCATCCCAGCATGGGCAAAGGAGACCAAGTGTAACAAACACAGCATGTATACATTTCAATAATTGTAAAAGGTTCAGTGAGTAAATCAACTGAGAGTTGATTCTCAAAGCAATTGAGGATATTTATAATATTTTTAATTATTTCACACAATTATCATTTTGCTCTGTTGGACAATGATAAGACAATGAGCTTTGTCTATGGATACAAACTAACTTACACGGCAACTAGATTTTCTCCATTGGTCAAAATCTTGGCTTATTTCTTTACTTTCTATCAGATTTGTTATCTTTTTCAGCAGCTTATTAACCTGCTCATAATCTTTACTTCTGTTATTGAACACATGGATGCCCTTACATTTATTTACTATGTCACAAAGTGTTGGTTCAGCTTCATTGAGGAATTGATTAATGTGCATATCTTTTAGCTCATCTCCATGAGTAAAAAGGACAATCATGTCGTTTCTGATTGTCTTTTTAAAGGCACTTTCCAGTGACATCAGTATCTCATGCTCACTTTCTGTAAATCGGCCTAACTGAATGACCAGCAAGTACACAGTATACCCTGTCTGACATTGCTCTATACATTCTATAAGCTGTTTGTCTTGTTCTGGAACAGCTTCATCAAAGAAGTCTGGGGTGTCGATGATCCTAACCTCAGTTTGTTCCATTGGCATACAACATACTTGACATTCCCTTGTAACCGGTAAAGAGTCTGTACATGATCTGAACCTCTCTTCTTTCAGGATTGTGTTTCCACTAGCGCTCTTTCCAGTGCCAGTCAGTCCCAGTAGAACTATGTTCAAACGGTTTCTGAATTGACCATTACCGGTAATTGTTTCACCTGAGGAGATAAACAAAATACATTTTGAATATTATGGAGGATCTTAGGAGTAAAAAGCAAATGTTATTTCATGAATCAAATAATTAAATAAATAATGATTTTACATTAAACTAATTATACATATACGTGGCACATTATTCTGAAATACAAAGGTAAAATTATATGAAACCTTTGACATTTCCTGGATTTCTGCATACTTGCGTCATACATTTTCACATTGTCACAATAGACAGTCTGCCTCAACTAATAACACACATATACATATATACAGATACATATACTTACAGTGCCTTGCGAAAGTATTTGGCCCCCTTAAACTTTTCGACCGTTTGTCACATTTCAGGCTTCAAACACAAAGTTATGAAAACGTTATTTTTTTGAAGAATCAACAACAAGTGGGACACAATCATGAAGTGGAACGGAATTTATTGGATTTTTCAAACTTTTTTAACAAATAAAAAACTGAAAAATTGGGCGTGCAAAATTATAAAGCCCCCTTAAGTTAATACTTTGTAGCGCCACGTTTTGCTGCGATTACTGCTGTAAGTCGCTTGGGGTATGTCTCTATCAGTTTTGTACACCAAGAGACTGAAATTTTTGCCAATTTCTCCTTGAAAAACAGCTCGAGCTCAGTGAGGTTGGATGGAGAGCGTTTGTGAACAGCAGTTTTCAGTTCTTTCCACAGATTCTCGATTGGATTCAGGTCTGGACTTTGACTTGGCCATTCTAACATCTGGACATGTATATTTGTAAACCATTCCATTGTAGATTTTGCTTTATGTTTTGGATCATTGTCTTGTTGGAAGACAAATCTCCGTCCCAGTCTCAGGTCTTTTGCAGACTCCATCAGGTTTTCTTCCAGAATGGTCCTGTATGTGGCTCCATCCATCTTCCCATCAATTTTAGCCATCTTCCTTGTCCCTGCTGAAGAAAAGCAGGCCCAAACCATGATGCTGCCACCACCATGTTTGACAGTGGGGATGGTGTGTTCAGGGTGATGAGCTGTGTTGCTTTTATGCCACACATAACGTTTTGCATTGTTGCCAAAAAGTTCGATTTTGGTTTCATCTGACCAGTGCACCTTCTTCCACATGTTTGGTGTGTCTCCCAGGTGGCTTGTGGCAAACTTTAAATGACACTTTTTATCGATTTCTTTCAGAAATGGCTTTCTTCTTGCCACTCTTCCATAAAGGCCAGATTTGTGCAGTATACAACTGATTGTTGTACTATGGACAGACTCGCCCACCTCATCTGTAGATCTCTGCAGTTCATCCAGAGTGATCATGGGCCTCTTGGCTGCATCTCTGATCAGTCTTCTCCTTGTATGAGCTGAAAGTTTAGAGGGACGGCCGGGTCTTGGTAGATTTGCAGTGCTCTGATACTCCTTCCATTTCAATATTATCGCTTGCACAGGTCTCCTTGAGATGTTTAAAACTTGGGAAATATTTCTGTATCCAAATCCGGCTTTAAACTTCTCCAGTATCTCGGACATGCCTGGTGTGTTCCTTGTTCTTCATGATGCTCTCTGTGCTTTCAACGGACCTCTGAGACTATTACAGAGCAGGTGCATTTATTCGGAGACTTGATTACACACAGGTGGATTCTATTTATCATCATTTCTCATTTAGGTCAACAATGGATCATTCAGAGATCCTCACTGAACTTCTGGAGAGAGTTTGCTGCACTGAAAGTAAAGCGGCTGAATAATTTTGCTTGTCCAGTTTGTCAGTTTTTTATTTGTTAAAAAAGTTTGAAATATCCAATAAATTTTGTTCCACTTCATGATTGTGTCCCAATTTTGTTGCTTCTTTACAAAAAATTACAGTTTTATATCTTTCTGTTTGAAGCCTGAAATGTGGCAAAAGCTCGAAATGTTCAAGGGGGCTGAATACTTTCGCAAGGCACTGTAAGTCAATCACACTTCTGTGAAATCACACTGTCCAGTCAGGAAGCATCACTAATTGACAATCAATTTCCCATGCTGGTGTGCAAATGGAACAGACAACAGGTGGAAATTATAGGCAATTAGCAAGACACCTCCATTAAAGGAGTGATTCTGCAGGTGGTGACCACAGACCACTTCTCAGTTCCTATGCTTCCAGGCTGATGTTTTGGTCACTTTTGAATGCTTGCACTGATTTCACACTAGTGGTAGCATGAGACGAAGTCTACAACCCACACAAGTGGCTCAGGTAGTGCAGCTCATCCAGGATGGCACATCAATGCGAGCTGTAGCAAGAAGGTTTACGCTGTCTGACAGGTCAATACATCAGGAGATGTGGAGGAGGCCGTAGGAGGGCAACAACCCAGCAGCAGGACCGATAATTCCGCCTTTGTGCAAGGAGGATCAGAAGGAGCACTGCCAGAGCCCTGCAAAATGACCTCCAGCAGGCCACATATGTGCATGTGTCCACTCAAACGGTCAGAAACAGACCCCATGAGGGTGGTAGGAGGGTCCGACGTACACAGGTGGGGGTTGTGCTTAAAGCCCAACACAGTGCAGGATGTTTGGCATTTGCCAGAGAACACCAAGATTCGCAAATTTGCCACTGGCGCCTTGTGCTCTTCACAGATGAACGCAGGTTCACAGTGAGCACATGTGACAGATGTGACAGAGTCTGGAGACGCCGTGGAGAACGTTCTACTGCCTGCAACATCCTCCAGCATGACCAGTTTGGTGGTGGGTCAGTAATTGTGTGGGGTGGCATTTCTTTGGGGGGCCACACACCCCTCCATGTGCTCGCCAGAGGTAGCCTGACTGCCATTTGGTACCGAGATGAGATCCTCAGACACCTTGTGAGAACATATGCTGGTGGGGTTGGCCCTGGGTTCCATGTTGTCATGTTTTACACTTTACCATTGTAGCTACTCATGTCTGGTTAAATGCGTGAGTTCGGAGCAGAAATTAGACATACCTTGTTTCGCCTTGTTTATGGATGGTAAATACCCACAGTTTGCAGACTCCAAAGATAACGACTGATGCTTAAGCAATTGGACTTGCATTTCACTTGAATTTTGATTGTACTATTAGTTAAAAAAATTATTTCAATATTTATTTATTTACGATACAGTTTTAATTAATCCGACGTTTGACAAGCTAGCCACAGACAACTAATATCCAATACAGGCTAGCTAGAGGTTAGTAAGCCTGTACAGAACAGTACTGTAGCCTCTATCGTTAGCTAGCCAGGCTTTCTGGGAGGTTACAGCTTAAGTCCCATACATCCCAGATCTGAGCTAGCGTCTTGTGCCACTTTCCTATCTTTTGAATTGGGGGATCAAACGCTAGAAATCAGACAGCTCTGACATTTGTTCTTTCGTTCATCATTTTCATTCATTTAGAATTTAGTTGCCATTGACTCTTACAGCAGTACATGACGATAATGAACGATAATGAAATACAGCAGCAGCTGACATCCTTTCTTTGCATGTTTCTTTGCATGTTTCTTTGCATGTTCTGTAATACAGGACACCATACTGGCATTAATAACTCTGCACTGCTTTTGTGAGGGGATGTCTAAGAAGAGTCAGTAAAAGAGTCAGATGTGAGGGACAGTAGATTGGATGCTGAGGTGAGTGCCTGGAGACCGCGATTAAGTATGGTATATTGGCAATATATAAATGAAACCCCAACATGCTTTATTGCTTTTATGACCCGGTATCCAACATGTTTAGAGAAGTCAAATTTAATGTGTGATTTCATACCCATGGTATACGGTCTTATATATACCATGGCTATCAGACAATCCTGTTTATAATACAGAATAGCCCTCTGGACCTCTTTGGTGTAACATGGTTAGCAATAATCTGACGTTGGTCTCCAATATGGCGCCCATGATTTGAGTTGGCCAAACTCTCTATATACTATATGGCTCTGATTAAAATTCGGTTACACTTTATTTGGAGAGTCTGACATTCCATCTGTATGTGCTCTACAGATAGTTTGTTGATGATATGACTATCAACAAACTATCAACAAACCATCTATTGATAAGCAACTTATTGTGTATTTTAAGGGTAGGGGTAAGTTTAGAATATGTTTTAGGGTAATGGTTAAGGTTAGGGATAACATAAGGGGAATGGTTAAGGTTAGGATTAGGGTTAGGGTTAGTAGATAGTTTGTTAAAATGTTGTTGACAGTCTGCAGATAATATATAGAGCATCTAGAGATGGACTCTCAAAATAAAGTGTTACCTAAAATTCTTTAACAGTGACATCTGCAGGCAGATGGCTGAAGTATTTGGAAAATAACATACTGTAGACAACTGCAGGAGGAGATAGGAAATAAATGGCTCTTTAACCTCCAGGGCGGGACATCTTAATATCACAACCGGCGTTACGTCATAGAATGTCTCTGAACAAATTCAAGCCCACTTTGGGGGAAAAACAAACCGCCATACAGTGAATCAGAAATATGTCAAAGACAGTGGGCCCTATTTTAACGATCTAAGCGCATGGCGTGAAGCGCATGGCGCAAGTGCGCTTTGAGCGTGTCCAAATCCACTTTTGCTATTTTGACAGCGGATAAAAGGTTTCATGCACCGGGCGCATGGTCTAAAAGGGTTGTACTACGTGTCTTCATTAATTCATAGGCGTGTTTTGGGCGTAGCATGCAATAAACCAATCAGAGATTAATCTCCCGTTCCCTTTAATAGCCAGGCGTGTTTGTACCTTTCGCGCATCGCTATTATGACGGCGGATTTGCACCATAATGTTTTTATTTGTAATCTTTTGCATGTTCGGGTGGTGCTGCGCTTCCCTGTGTGTGTGCAACAAGCATAGTGTGCACTCGCTGTGCCTATGCCATGGGTGCATTTGACTAATTTGCTGTAAAAATAACTATGACGTGCTGCGCCATTGACTTTAGATCAGGTTTTTGTTGGTCAATGGTGCGATCACTTTCCGATGCCTCAAGATAGCAATACACCCAGAATTATCCTGTACATACCTCCCTGTTAGACCAGCACTCCCATGAGCGCAAAAATAGGTGAAGGTGCATTTGCTATTTAAACAACGCAGGCGCCTGACGAGAAATTGACAACTGCGTCGGTCTTAAACTAGCAAAGACACCTGCATTCAGACTTTGCGCCTGGTGCAAGATAGGGCCCAGTATGTGCATACAGTTTCAGATCGAGAAAGTGGACTAACTACAACATGCCAAAGAGTTGTTGTTTGATTGGGTGCACCAATAATGTTAGAAAAAAACTAATTTAAAATTCATTATTTTGCCGTTTAAAAAGAAATTTCCAGAAAGAAGGCATTTATGGCAGCAGCTAGCTCTACTGTACCATCGAGAAGACTGTATCTCCACACACTTATGTTTGTGGACAACATTTCATATCAGGTAGGCCTAAGAAATTAATATTCAGTGACATGTAAAGGGGTGATAACAGGGGATGGGTGGAAATAGGTAAGTCTTACTTTTATTGGCATAATTATAGCGAACGTCAGCGTCTTGTGAATACAAGCATGATGCAACCTTAAACATAGGCTACAGTTTATTTGTATTGCTGTCCAGAAAAGTATACTCAGTACTCTAAACATAAAGACATAATATATACATTTAAAGCTGTTTACTTTAAAAAACTAAGTAAAAATCTTCACTGGCATAATACCAGGGGCCTCATTTATAAACGTGGCGTACGCACAAAAGAAGGCATATGCAGCTCTCTATGCAATAATTGGGATTTATTATAAGCAAACTTGACAGCAAAATGTGCGGTCCTTCATGGCAACTCTGATCCATTGGTACGCACAAAAACGGGTGAAATGAGAAATGGCAACACTGTCGGCAGATGGATGAAACACGTAGGCTACTGTAAATCTGTCTGAAATGGCAGAGTGTTGTGTAAACAAAATCGAAATACTGCCTCTCATTAATAATATGAAGATGTCACAAAGCCATGCTTACAATTAACAGCCTGCAGAGAAAAAGAAAATAAAACAAGATTGTAATGTAAATGCAAATGAAGCACATATTGCACATATTTGCAAAAAGAACACTCAAATACACTCACCTAAAGGATTATTAGGAACACCCGTTCAATTTCTCCTTAATGCAATGATCTACTCCACCAATCACATGGCAGTTGCTTTAATGCATTTAGGGGTGTGGTCCTGGTCAAGACAATCTCCTGAACTCCCAACTGAATGTCAGAATTGGAAAGAAAGGTGACTTAAGCAATTTTGAGCGTGGCATGGTTGTTGGTGCCAGAAGGGTTGGTCTGAGTATTTCACAATCTGCTCAGTTACTAGGATTTTCATGCACAACCATTTCTAGGGTTTACAAAGAATGGTGTGAAAAGGGAAAAACATCCAGTATGCGGCAGTCCTGTGGGCGAAAATGCCATGTTGATGCTAGAGGTCAGAGAAAATGGGCCGACTGCTTCAAGCTGATAGAAGGGCAACTTTGACTGAAATAACCACTCCTTACAACCGAGGTATGCAGCAAAGCATTTGTGAAGCCACAACACACACAACCTTGAGGCGGATGGGCTACAACAGCAAAAGACCCCACCAGGTACCACTCATCTCCACTACAAATAGGAAAAAGAAGCTACAATTTGCAAAATTGGACAGTTAAAGACTGGAAAAATTTTGTCTGGTCTGATGAGTCTCAATTTCTGTTGAGACATTCAGATGGTAGAGTCAGAATTTAGCGTAAACAAAATGAAAGCATGGATCCATCATGCCTTGTTACCACTGTGCAGGCTGGTGGTGGAGGTGTAATGGTTAGGGGGATGTTTTCTTGGCACACTTTAGGCCCCTTAGTGCCAATTGGGCATTGTTTAAATGCCACGGCCTACCTGAGCATTGTTTCTGACCATGTCCATCCCTTTATGGCCACCATGTACCCATCCTCTGACGGCTACTTCCAGCAGGATAATGCACCATGTCACAAAGCTTGAATCATTTCAAATTGGTTTCTTGTACATGACAATGAGTTCACTGTAGTAAAATGGCCCCCACAGTCACCAGATCTCAACACAATAGAGCATCTTTGGGATGTGGTGGAACAGGAGCTTCGTGCCCTGGATGTGCATCCCACAAATCTCCAACTGCAAGATGCTATCCTATTAATATGGGTCAACATCTCTAAAGAATGCTTTCAGCACCTTGTTGAATCAATACCACATAGAATAAAGGCAGTTCTGAAGGCGAAAGGGGGTCAAACACAGTATTAGTATGGTGTTCCTAATAATCCATTAGGTGAGTGTATATTCTGTAATTATATTGGCATGTTATGTAATTTATCCTCATAAATAATACGGTAAACAGAACAAAATCATGTTTTAAACAGATATTCTTGTCGATGTCTCCGTCTGGCGGTGCAGATCGATAGATAGATAGTCTTTATTGTCCATTGGGGAATATGGTTTTCATTGTGTAAATGTTGTAATCAGATACAGAAACAAAGTGTTCATTTATATACATTTAGTTCCTTTCATTTTAAAATGTTTTTCATCGTGACGCATGTCTTAACCATTTTGAAAGGTGCAAAAAATTACATTTGTGCAGAACTATTTTCCATTCACAATTAGATTAATACCGACATCTGTAGATTATCAGATACAATCAAATGGATGGTTATAAAATGCCAAATGCCATGCCATCACAATGCGTAATGACGCACAATAGCTAATCTTGCACTGAAGATAATAATAATAGCCTAATAAATGCATGTTATTTATTGGCGCCTTTCATAACACTCATAACAGGATTTCTGGCGACTGGCACTTTCCAGATGGAATTCACTGACAGGTCAGGAATATCTCAGCCAGCCCTTTGCCGGGTTATGCCAGGCCTGTTAGTTGGTATATAGGCTTGTCACATAATAACCAGTGTTGGGCAAGCTACTTGTAAAATGTAGTGAGCTAAGCTACTAGTTACTCTACACAAAATGAAGCTTCACTACACTGAAGCTACCCCAAGGAAAATGTAGCAAGCTAAGCTACAAAAAAATTGCAAAAGTAGCTTACTACATCTAAGCTATTTTTTTTAGATAGCATTGACTTGAAATGAAGTCGGTTTAATC
>JACXGM010034740.1:0-11885 GCA_016801145.1 Umbra pygmaea | reverse complement strand
TCTCTCTCTCTCTGTCTCTCTCTCGCTGTCTCTCTCTCGCTGTCTCTCTCTCGCTGTCTCTCTCTCGCTGTCTCTCTCTCGCTGTCTCTCTCTCTCTGTCTCTCTCTCTGTCACTCTCTGTCACTCTCTCTTTGTCCCTCTTGATCTCTCTTTCTTTGAGGACAACGGCCAGTCAATGAGCGGATGAGAGGAAATAACTAAAGCAGTTACCTATGGCTGACTCTATAGGCGAACACTTTTTCTTGTTCCCTGAAGGAACATTTTAGTTGCAAAAAAAACCTTTTGGGCTCTGTGTAAAAGCCTTAGTGGAAAGGGGTTTATGTAACCAAAACTGAACCATAAACTGGGAACCATAAACGGGTTCTGCTATTGGGAAAGCTGAAGAACCCATTACAGATGTGATTTAGAGCAATGCCACAGCAGTAGATGACATGATTCAGGTCTGTTAAACATCTGGAATTAGTTTTAACTAGCAAACCTCCTTTTGGTACTTTGAGTTACCAGCGCATATTGACATTGATGGTAAATGTCTTGCCTGGCAGACCACACATCGGGCAATAACACCATGAGCCCAAAAACAACCAAGCCTGTTTGACCTCACAGGTCCGTCTGTAGGAGTCAGGTGGTGTTGTTGCTATAGCAGCTTCCTATTCTGGCTGGCAGGGCGCAAACACACACACATAAACACATACAAACACACACACATAAACACACACAAACACACATGCCACTCATATCTTCTCACGTCAGAGAGCTAACGTCGCATTAGTAACGCTTTAGGGCATTTGGCACCTCGAGAGGTGCAAGGCGTTCACTAGCCCTGGCTCTCAGATTACAGAACCCTGCGTCGGGGTCACAGACCACCGCTTAGATCCAGGAAGTACAGGCAAGATCTGATGAAAGACAAGGAGGAAAAGAGGAAATATGGGAGTGCTTTGCAACGAGAGGAAAGAAAGGAATTTTAATATGATATTATTGTTGCTGGGAAGGGGAAGAACAGCATGGCTTTGACAATGTGAAACCATCAATAAATATATATTTTGAATTATTATACTGCTTCATAGTTAATTCTGTAAACAACCCAGAGTGGCCTTTTCTGTCTTGGTAAAGCCCTCCCACACAAAACCCTCCCTAAGATCAGTGCAATGTAGACCTCACTGATTTTAGGGCTTGGAGTCCAGTTTACCTCCAAACACTAACTCAACTCATGCTGTGTTTTGTGGAACATCGACTGTTAGCGACTAGCAATTCCTCTGGTAGAATCACAACCAGAATCCAGACACTGGTCGCTACCTCTGAGAGAGCTGATAATTGCTCTGGCATCCGGGTGCCAAACGAGCGTGCATATGCGCAGCTACCCCAAGGACCTCATCCCAAATCTGCCGGTCAACCCTCAGCCCACAGGGCACACAGAGCTGTTCTGCTGGCTGCACTCAACCCCCCTTAGTCTGTGGAACCGTGACATTGCCCCCCCCTCAGTCCTGGAAACTCCCAGCAGCCATTGAGAAGCAGAAGCCCCCTGAGGCCTGTCATATCCTAACCTTTTGATTAGCATCTCCGGCACACACCTCACTGGCACAGCATCTCTGTGCAAATTGTAGGTAAAGCTCAGGGACTCTAGACCCAATGTCCAATGCGCTTTGCCCCCCCCCCCACCTTCCCACCAAAGGACTACCCATATCCAATAAAAACATAAACTATATGGAAACAAAAGCACACTCTCTCATCCTGACCCACTAAAATCCACCCATTTTTCACCTCTTGCTTAATAGAAATGAGCGAAAAACTCCTGAATTCAGGTTGGGCCCACGGCTACGGAAATACTGCCATTCCCGTACATATCCCCTACAGGCTCATTACTACTATCAATGAGGGCATCCCTCCTGTTACTGTCTCCTCCTCATTAATGTTTAAATAGCCCCGTCTTAAACTCCCACAAAATGTTTTGAAATGGGAAGTAAGACAGAGGAGCTATGTGGAGAGAGACCGTGTAACCTGGGGCTAATCCAGCACGGCTGCCGCTGTCACTGACTCCTGCTCAAGCTAACCCCCAACAACAGCACATCAGCAGGCTTAATTTGTAATTAACACGCTAAGCGTTCCCCAGCCCTACTGGGGTCAGGACCTAGACAGCAGTACACGCAACCTCCGCAGCTTGCCAGCTTTTCTCTCACATGTAATTAGTTAACTTCAGAAGCGTATGGCTGGGGACCCGGAAGGGGGCTGGGAGGCGGACCTATCTGAGGTTGAGGTGTTCGATAGGGGCGCACGTTTAAAATGACAATAAACAAGACATAGACGAGCCAAAAGGTTTAGATGTCACGGATATTATCTCTGCTTCTCTGCAACAGGAAGTTCTCTATTCAGGTAATGGCAGGTTGAGACCTTAATCCCTGCTCCAACCAAATCATACTTACAGGAAATTGTGTATATACCATAGCATATACCAAATCATACTTACAGGAAATTGTGTATATACCATAGCATATACCATAGCATATACCATAGCATATACCATAGCATATACCAAATCATACTTACAGGAAATTGTGTATATACCATAGCATATACCATAGCATATACCAAATCATACTTACAGGAAATTGTGTATATACCATAGCATATACCATAGCATATACCAAATCATACTTACAGGAAATTGTGTATATACCATAGCACAATATGTATGATGTAAGAACTGTCTGGGGTCCAGGTTGGAATGGTTCAGTCTGAGCTTGAGGAAAGGAGGAGAAGAAACGCTAAAGGGTTTGAGAGGTGACTTTCACAGTTTGAGATTTCCTTGAGGAACATGTTTGCGGTGTGATTCTTGCAGAGGCTATGCTACACCCGGTCGCTTGCACAATCATATGAAATGCAACCGGCATTTGGATGAATCTTGGTGGTGTAAAAAAGCTTTGCGTGACATGGACTCCACAACAACGTGCCAGAAACGGATGCTGAGAGATAAGAACACACCGCATGTTGTCTGGAGCCGAGGCGATTTTCGACCCGATATAGGGAGGCTTCAGCCTACATGTCTTGCATCGCATTCCCCTTGAAAATGTTAAGTAATTATATCCTGAAATCACTGAAGTCAAATTCACACTCCAGTGTCAACGTGGACATTTTTATTAGTAGCCCTGGAACGGTAGATGCTAGAAACTAACAGTTGACACCATCTTAAAGAGTAAATTCTGCTGAAAAGACAGAATGGTCGTTAGTTCAACTAGGTTCATCACAGCAGGATATAATGAACCTTAAACATGTGTAACTCCATCATTCTCTATGGTGTCTTTCTAAAAATCAGACAGGAACCAGGAATGAGGGAAATATGATGTATTTTTTAGGTTTCATTTCATGGAAAAAAGACATTGAACATAGATTTTAGAGCAGGGTAATGAAGGTTTTACAGCTATACAATGAAATACTATAGGACAACCTTTCTGTTTTTTATATAGAAATTGTACAGGTACACACTAATCATGTAAACATTTGTTTTTTTGCATTTTTTGTCTTTATATGACATTTGCATGACGATCAGCGTCTCAAAAAACTCTTCTACTTCATCTAGGATCGAAGTGTCTTCTGAATCAAAACTATAAAGCATTTGTGTCTTCTGAATCAAAACTATAAAGCATTTGTGTCTTCTGAATCAAAACTATAAAGCATTTGTGTCTTCTGAATCAAAACTATAAAGCATTTGTGTCTTCTGAATCAAAACTATAAAGCATTTGTGTCTTCTGAATCAAAACTATAAAGCATTTCACTGTAAGACAAAGGATGACCTTTTCAGAAGCCAAAATATCAAGTGCCAGGCAGATATTAAACAAATCAACCTTGAAGGGTTAATCCCCTCACAAAATGTGTGATTGTCATGGTACCCCTTAAGGGTACCTGACAAGTACCTTTTAAGTTTCTCCCCTGTGTTTCATATTTGAGTTCTCACTCATGCAGGTGTTTTGCTTTGAATTCTGTCCAATGTGTGTTTTCATTCTGGTTCCCGCTCCACGCTCACCTGACAGTCACGTGTTTAGTTGTCCTATAGTTTGAGTTAATTAATCCCCAGCTGCCTACACTTGTTAATTTGTTCCCTATTTAAGTTTTATAGTTGTGTTAATCAGCTGTCAGTCATCGTGGTTTGTTCCCTGTCATTACTGGTTTTCCCCACAGTTTTTGTTTGAAAAAAAAAGAGTTTTCGTGTCTCAAAGATGTTTATTTTCTCAAGTTATCCTTGCGTCTGACTTAGTACTTCAGCACCACAGAAAAAATTAATAGCTTCAGCGTGACAGAGATCCTCTTAAGTATAAAGACTTGATTAAAAGTAACATTAGCCGCTTTCCAAATGCAGTGATTTTTGCAGTTCCTAGAACATAACGTTCCTATAACCCTTTTTTTCTTGAAATTTGGGGATTATTTAGTTCCTTGCACCACAGTTCCTATAACTCTTTCAGCTCCTACTCCAGAGCAGGGTCTTTCCCTTTTCCTAGGTCTATGTTAATCGGTCCAACTTATAAATCACGCCCATGGTTTCGTTTGCCTGTTGCGAATATTACATATTATGCTGGACCCTTCATCTTCTGTGTTTCTATTTTAAGTAGGCCTACTTAATTTCTATGATTCCAGCCTAGTTTTTAAACGCCGCCGTTCGAGCTCCATTAACAACACCAGACTCAAAAATTAGAATATTTCAATTCAAGTTATTATACAAAATATTGGCAACAAATAGAAATCTATACAAGTGGGGAATACAATCTTCTATATACAAGGAATACAATCTTCACTATACAAGCAAAATCTATAGATCATCTTTTTTAGTACTGTCCTTATGTTGCATGTTTTTGGTCACAGGTACAAGAATGGATGAATAAACCTCACCAACCAAGCATGTTATGCCTAAATTAAATATTACCAAAGTATATTAAATTATAACCAATTTGTCTATTTTTGGAAATGTTCTGGAAGAACGGCGATTCAATATGTACGAAAGCTCACATTTGAATGGCCATATCTTAAGGCTGTCTACAAAATGCGGTGAAATTTCCATTACAGTTACCCAAGTATAGCTGGGATCACACCATATATGGCAAAACATTACTGCACGGCATCGTAATTCAAACACCGCGATCAACATCCCAATCAATCTTCTGCATCCTCAAGATGGAGGAGAACCTCATTTTGCTAGTGTCTAGTCATCCGTGTTTATATGTTCCATGACTAGGCGATGGTACTCTCCATGTTGCGCTCTGCTCCTTAGCACTGGTTGGACTGATTTTGGGGGCCTTTGTACTGTATACAACTGTCCTCCTCCAGCAAGGCGACTAGCGGGAGCTTTTTCAGTTTTGTATTCATTGAAAATACTGTCTACTGCTGTATTCATTGAAAAAACTGTCTACTGCTAAGCTGTCAAAGGTTTTCATACAATCCCATAAACCCATAGGTGAAAGCCACATATTAGCTCTTCATCAGTGGTACATCAGCTTCCGGTTCTGATACTATATGGACTTCCGCTGGAATGCATAAATATTACATCTGTTTACAAAACTAATACACTTACAGAGGGTATTGAGAAAGGCTTGTTTAGTCCCCTTTGTTTTCTAGTAAAGTGAAATGGTTCGTTTGCTTGTGATTGTTAGTACAAAGAAAAAGACGGAGTGTCCACTGGTGAACTGAGAGAGAGGGATCAAGAGGCCACAGGTGGAGAGAGCAAGCACCAAGTGAGAGAGACAGCAGGTAGTAAATATAAGTAGTCGCTGTGTTTAACAAACAGCAGCTGTACTGCCCACATTGATGTCAGCGCACCAAAAACTATATTCCTATAATCACAATATTACTTTGTTGTTTATTGCACTCTTATTGTTCATTCTAGGTTTCAGTTTGTTTTGTCCATGGTGGCTATGTGCCTTTCACGAGAGCATAGGTTGTTTCCCAAGCTTAATTAATTACATTAATCGCATTGGGGGTCCCCCTAGAATGAGACCCCTGGAATCACCTCTGGTCTGTAGCTCTGCGCTGTCCCTCTGTAGCCCCCCAGTCCTTGCTGAGTCAGCTTCTAAGTCCCCCTCTGTTCCCCTACATCCCATATCCTCCAATTCCTAGATTATGTTTCCCGGTGAACCCCTGTCTAGCATGACAGCTCATCCAGGCCAGCTCCAGGCGTGACTGGGGGGGGTGTAATAATTAGCCGCTGGCACTGAGGGAACGCTAGTTGTCAGCTAACACTATGCAGAAGCAGTAAATTAGTCTCTTAACACCCAAGAGATGCACAAGCAACCAGGAGGCCAGCAAATACCACCTTCCTGCACACGCTATACAACACAACACACACACACAGCACACATCCACAACACACACAGTACAAGGTCTCTGCTATGACAGGCTCTTGCATCTGAGGATTGGCTTTTGTGTGAGTATGTTTGTGTGTGTGTGTACCCTATAATCAAAGCTGGAAATCTGCACCTTGAACTCATATTCATTATTTAATTTCAACTCCAGTATGCAGTGATAGACAGTAGAAATATACAACCGTATATCTCAGAATTTCTCCCAAATTACGTTCTCAGGAAACTATTTTGAAAACCTGAATTACGTTATATGCCAACATTTTTAGTTTTTTTTACGTTTGAACTGCACGTTTCGTTATTAGGCTATATTTGTACTTCAATTACGTTGCTCCGGTACATTTTGTTTAGTGGATTTATGCGAGAACATTCCACACATTCCATACATTCCATAGCGTTCTAAATTATATTGCAACATTCACACTTAAGGTTAGGTAAGAGGATACTAACAGTTAAGGTTAGGCATGAGGTTACTAACGGTTAAGGTTAGGCATTAGGTTACTAACGGTTAAGGTTATTTATGACGTTACTGAGGTTAAGGTTAGGATTAAGGTTAGGGTTAACGTTGCAGAAAACGACAATCGTCTGTCTGCATGACGCATGCAATGTAGAAGAAAACACGCACAAAGTGCCGGTCTGGATTTGAACTTGCGAACACTGGCATGCAAGTCGCAGATTTATACGCCCGTCCACCATCCCCGACCTCCGCCCTAGCAAAAACGACACTATTTACATGCTACGTCATGATTTTCATATGTTTATATTTAACGTTATTCAAGTGTTAAATTTAGTTCCCTACAAACGTAATTTACTCTCTCATACGTTAATATATTTGACATATTTCGGTTTTACAAAATAGTTCCCTCAGAACGTATTTTTATGTGATTTAGGGCTGGAAATATAATGAACCTGACTGTATATGTTTGTATGACAAGTCTATTCAGTCGTGTTTTTAGAGTGCTTGAGCCTATGTCATGGCCTCCACCTGTACATGTGTCTAACCTGCAGGTGACATAGCTGCCAAACATATATAGCTCTGTTAAATTCAACTACAGAACATTCTGGATCTGCACAGCTTAGACACACTATATTCACAGGCAAACACACACCTCCTTCATAGCTAAACATAAAACTCATTCAAAGCTAGACACAAAACTCCTTCACAGCTAGACATAAACTTACTTCACAGCTAAACACAAACCTACTTTACAGCTAAACACAAAACTCCTTCACAGTAAAACACAAAACTCATTTACAGCTAACACAAAACTAATTTACAGCTAAACACAAAACTCATTTACAGCTAAACACAACACTCCTTCACAGCAAAACACAAAACTCATTCACAGCTAAACACAAAACTACTTCACAGCTAAACACAAAACTCCTTCATAGCAAAACACAAAACTCCTTCACAGCTAAGCACAAACCTACTCCACAGCTAAACACAAACCTACTTCACAGCTAGACACAAACCTACTCCACAGCTAAACACAAACCTACTTCACAGCTAAACACAAACCTACTTCACAGCTAAACACTCACACTACTTAACAGTTAAACAAACACTGATTTCACCGGTAAACAGTCAAACACAAAAAGTAGTACACTGTAAAAAATAACTGTGAAAAAGCAATAAACGGTAACAGTAATTTGCTACCAGACATTATTTTACGTACCAGACAAAAATAAAAAATACTTTATAAACACAGTAGGGGTCAGAGCGGATATTACTTTGTAACGGACATCTACTGTGTTTATAAAGTGTTTTCTGTTCATGTCTTGAAGGAAATGTCTGTAAAATATAGTACAGTTTTTTCACAGATATTTTTTACAGTGTACTTCATGCTTTTTCAAATGAGGACCAACGCACAAGCACACACATCGAGGCATTCTGGGTATGCTAACCAATAACAATGTGTTAGTCAAGTTGCCTCATTCGGCTCAGACCAATCAACACGCTGCGTTTGACACATCGTCGCAGTACTACTGAAGTGATCCACATCGCCAAAGCCATGTTCCACACCAACTGAAAAGGTAGAATCCAGTAGCAGAAACCCACCTTATCTGGTCTAATGAGTTACTGTAACATGACAGCCCTGTTCAGTAGAACGGAAAAGCTGCTAGAATGCACTCAGATGGCGTAGTTAACAGCGTAGGCAAAGCGGAGAACTTTTTTAACAGGACTGATCCAAAATTATATCAAATCATAACCAACCACGGATTAAAACCAATCCGAAAAACACCACAGGGCATTTAGCAGTAGCGTGTTACCTGTGGAGAAACGCACCG
Organism: Umbra pygmaea; assembly: GCA_016801145.1. Classification (NCBI taxonomy): domain Eukaryota; kingdom Metazoa; phylum Chordata; class Actinopteri; order Esociformes; family Umbridae; genus Umbra; species Umbra pygmaea. Next base: position 3,255 of record JACXGM010034740.1, on the reverse strand, counting down.
TTGTCAACACACAACAACAACATGATAGAAAGGTGAACTGGGTACTCACTGGCCGGCGACGGTGTGCTGTACCCACTGACGGGCAGTCCGGAGAGCGTGGGGGGGGGCAGTCCGGAGAGCGTGGGGGGAGACAGTCCACCCAGCATAGGAGAAAAGAAATAAGAGTAATGGGGAATGGTGAAGCCCCCCATTGACAGCCCCGGAGAACCGGTTCCCCCCGGTAGGTGGCAGGGGTTACCCTTCCCCGCCATGTTCTGCTCGGCAGGGCTCGGGCCCAGTCCAAAGAGTCTCCTGTAGGTATCCGTGGTGACGGCGGTCTACATCCCAGCCACACGTTATCCAAAGTGTTGTGTGGCGACGGACAACAAATGTGTGGTGTGTATGTTTACTTGGGCGATGTGTGTATGGTTGTGTGTGTGTTTGTGTAAAATGTGGAGTTGAAGATGACTGGTTTTCCTGTTGACGACCCAGCGGATGCTTCTAGAAATTTGTAATCCCTCTCATCTGAAGACTGGTTCTAAACCTTGGGAAAGAGAAGTGTCTTGTCCTGATAAAGAGTGGTGGTAGGCCAGCAGGCTTTATATGCTGAACGAAACATCAATTAGTGAAAAAAACAAACATAAGGTCACTAGGCAGAATCCACAAGCACTAATGGGCTCCAGCTCTGATGCTCAGGATTGGTCAGACACACAGGCTTTGAGATAATGGGCCGCTGAAAGCTTCTCTCTCCTGTGAGTCAGCAGAGTTGGAGAACAACATCAGTGGGGAGCTGGTGTTGTTATGACGATGGATTCTTCTAGTTGTCACGGTCACACGTATTGGCACTGCCGTGAAGACTTTCTTTCAGGTCAATACAGTTTTCAACTTTCAGGGACTGAAAGACAGACAGACAAACAGACAGACAGACAGACAGACAGATGGTCAGACAGACAGAAAAATAAAAAGAGAAAGAGAGAAAAAAAGTGTTTGGTAAACATTCATTGTCTGCTGCATATTAAAAGACATGGAAATATATTCTTGAAATCTAGATGTTAGATTTAATATTGTATATTCCTTACATATTGACTGGTAAGATGTTAGATTTACTGTTGTATATTCCTTTAATATTGGCTGGTTAGATGTTAGATTTAATGTTGTATATTCCTTACATTTTGACTAGTTAGATGTTAGATTTACTGTTGTATATTCCTTACATATTGACTGGTTAGATGTTAGATTTACTATTGTATATTCCTTGCACATAGACTGGTTAGATGTTAGATTTACTGTTGTATATTCCTTACAGATAGACTGGTTAGATGTTAGATTTACTGTTGTATATTCCATACATATTGGCTGGTTAGATGTTAGATTTACTGTTGTATATTCCTTTAATATTGGCTGGTTAGATGTTAGATTTACTGTTGTATATTCCTTACATTTTGACTGGTTAGATGTTAGATTTACTATTAGATATTTCTTGCATATAGACTGGTTAGATTTTAGATATTTTGTTAAATATTCACTCTGGTATTCGTATCCACGTAGACAGCGTGGGAAAACAGCGCCCAGCTCCTCTCCATTGAGATGTTATTTAGCCTATTTCTTCCAACTCAGAGCCCCATTACACCATCATCCTGTGGGGTGAATCATCATTATCATTCTCCATGTTCTCTGGAGCTGCTAGTTCTCATTTAGAGGGTCCATCAGAACCTTAATCTCTCTCCTCAAAATAAACAGGAGATGGAACAGAGCTTACGCAACTTGGGGGCTGGAGGGAGGGACTAACCTAGTTATTGCTTTCATTGTAAAAAGCCTTGATACAGCATCATATACAGAATTGAGGCTATAGTTAATGAATATACTGTAGGTATATACGTAATAATACAATCTGTAACTATAATAACATCTTTAACCATCTTTAACTATAATATATATATATAACTTTACTAACATAATAACATGTGTAAAAGCAATAATAACATGTGTAAGCATTATAATACTTTATGTAATGTTAATAATATCCATGACTGTAAGAACCTATGTAAATGTAATAAAATCTGTATCTGTAATAATACCTGTAACTGTAATAAAATCTGTATCTGTAATAATACCTGTAACTGTAATAAAATCTGTATCTGTAATAATACCTGTAACTGTAATAAAATCTGTATCTGTAATAATACCTGTAACTGTAATAAAATCTGTAACTGTAATCATACGTTACTGTAGTAATACATGTGACATCTATTTGTCATAATGATCTGTAGCTGTTATAGCAGTCACTGTAATATATCTATAACTGGAATAGTAACTGCATACAATCTGTGACTGTATTAACTGTACTGCCTTTAACTGTAATCCCTTAAAAAAACTATTTTGCCTTCCTTTTTTAACAAGAGGAATTTAGGTAAAATCTTCTTCATATCATGTTCCACCTAAATTTACTTAAAAAGATGATGCAAATAATTGCCTACATTTTTAAGTAGAAGGGGCACAATATTATATACAATGTGATACTGTCTTTAACTGTAATAGTATCTGTAACAGTAGTACTGCCTCTAATAATATCTGTAACAGTAGTACCACCATAGAAATAGAATGAATAGAAAGGAAATAGAACTGCTTGGCGTGGTCATTTGATTAGTACACAACAAAATGGCGATTGTAATTAGTTGGCACGGTGACAACACGCAAATCAGTTTATTGCGAAAGTAGGCCGCTATATCTTTTAAATGGAATGGTACACATAAAAATGACTGCCGCTCTCACCATTCTGCTACATTGATTTAAATTGGAATGGCATTTCTATCCATTATTTTTCTATGAGTACCTAATTTCACTCTAATAATATATGTAACAGTAGTACCTCATTTCACTCTAATAATATCTGTAACAGTATTACCTAATTTCACTCGAATAATATCTGTAACAGTAGGGCACTGCTGACACCTTAAAATTGAAGCGACCTTTATAGTTCCACTGATTAAAAAAAAAAAAAACATCTAATGCTTTTCTGTCTGGTCTGGTCTGTGATGTCTGACTTAACGGTTAAAAACACAATACCTCCTCTCTCCTAGGGCTGGGCGATATGGCCAAAAAATGATATCACGATATAAAATAGATATTTTTTCGATACGATATGCCTGACGATATATTGATATATATATATAGGACCTGCTGTGACTTGATTAAATCGAAGTGTATAGTCTGCTGCATAAACAAATAAAAACAATACCTACAAAAAAATATTAATTGACCTTGTTATATTTCTGT
>JACXGM010034739.1:0-11885 GCA_016801145.1 Umbra pygmaea | reverse complement strand
GCACACTTTAGGCCCCTTAGTGCCAATTGGGCATCGTTTAAATGCCACGGCCTACCTGAGCATTGTTTCTGACCATGTCCATCCCTTTATGGCCACCATGTACCCATCCTCTGACGGCTACTTCCAGCAGGATAATGCACCATGTCACAAAGCTCGAATCATTTCAAATTGGTTTCTTGAACATGACAATGAGTTCACTATACTAAAATGGCCCCCACAGTCACCAGATCTCAACCCAATAGAGCATCTTTGGGATGTGGTGGAACGGGAGCTTCATGCCCTAGATGTGCATCCCACAAATCTCCATCAACTGCAAGATGCTATCCTATCAATATTGGCCAAAATTTCTAAAGAATGCTTTCAGCACCTTGTTAAATCAATGCCACATAGATTTAAGGCAGTTTTGAAGGCAAAAAGGGGTCAAACACAGTATTAGTATGGTGTTCCTAATAACGATGAGTGTATAAAGATCAGGAAATCAACGGAATGCCTCTAGCTGTAGTTTCAACAATGTTGCAGTGTTTATTAACACTTTGGTAATTTCCGGAAACTTATGGTGGCGAGTTGGGAATTACGAAACAAGCTGATAAGGTGTTTTTAGTGACTGTCATGTTGGAAACATGACCGGCACATCGATTTTGAGCTGTTTAGGGGTCTGGAAATGGAACTTTCTGTGTATTTGTGATTTAAAATCAACTGGTTCTTTGATGTCAGGACAGGACATGCCATGCGTGACACATTTAGATGGCAGGTTTCAGTTACAGTGTAGGATGAACTCATGGTTAGTTGAATAAAACGTGCTAGTTAGATTCACAACGTATGTTGCCTTGGTAAAACTGAGCTGGCTTTTTGAAACCGTAAACCCAGAGTTTCCATCAACTCTGAGTGAACTAACTCAGAGTTTTTGCTAAACCCGCTTTCTGAAATAACCCCCCTTACATTTTTGCTGTCTGATAGGTTTGTTTTGATTTTAATGAGGCTTGCTTCTGGCAGTGAAAGCTCTTTTATCCAACCACATGTCGCCAAGCCGCTGAATAATTTCACACTGATCATCCAACACCGTAGCCTTTAGTCAGATCTTGAACTGAATGATTACGCTCACCAACTATACATCCATGATTGAATTCACAGGCGCCTGATCTGCACACAAGTATAGATGATTCTGCTTAATCCTGGGAAGTGCGATGCCAATTTGCGCTGCCTCGTTCTGGAGGTCCAGGGAAATCCAAAGAGCCCATAGTCAGGGTCAAATCACTATGACGTAGACTGTCCTGAAATGTTGTGACTTAGCCCACTATGCCACGCAGCCCCTCCCATGCCACGGACTTAAATTAATTGAGTTAATGACACACACCTGGACATGGAACATCTGAGGAGCCAAATGTCCAATATAAAAAGTGCTGTAACTCCTCTACTGTTCATCAGATTTTTATGTAAGTACACTTGAATTAAGGCTGAAAGTCTGCACTTTAACACACGGCCCGACTGGTTCGTGATGATAGAAATGCAAAAACCACTTGTTACAACCAAGGTATGCAGAAGAGCATCTCTGAACACACAACATGTGGATCCTTGATGCAGATGGGCTACAGCAGCGGAAGACCAAACAGTGTGCCACTCCTGTCAGTTATGAACAGGAAACTGAGGATACAATTTGCACGAGCCCACCAAAATTGGACCATAGAAGATTAGAAAAATGTTTCCTGGTCTGATGAGTCTCGATTTCTGCTGCAGCATTCAGATTGAAGAGTCAGAATTTGCCATAAACTACATGATCCATCCTGCATTGTACATGTACTACGGTTCAGGCTGGTGGTGGTATAACAGTCTTGGCACACGTTTGTGAGCATATACCTAAGTATTGTTGCTGACCATGTCCATCCCTTTATGACCACCGTGTACCCATCTTCTAATGGCTACTTCCAGCAGGATAACACGCCATGTCACAAAGCTCACATCATCTTAAACTGGTTTCTTGAACATGACAATGTGTTCATTGTACTCAAATCCAGTCACCAGATCTCAATCCAATCGAGCACCTTTGGGATGAGGTGGAAAGAGAGAGTCGCATCATGGATGTGCATCCAACAAATCTGCAGCATACTGTGTGATGGAATAATGCCAATATGGAACAAATGCACTGAGGAATGTTTCCAGCACCCTGTTGAATCTAAGCCCCAAAGAATTAAGGCAGTTCTGAACGCAAAAGGTGGTCCAACCCGGTATTAGGAAGGTGTACCTAATGAAGTGGCCATGATTGTATATCTAATGTTAAATTCGCATTGGGCTCACTTTGATGTGCAGCTGACTGTTGATTTATGGCATCTGGTGAGTTGAGGATGAGTGCTGTTGTTGCACATAGATATTCCATTATGGAGCTGTCATGAGTAGGTACTTATTCTAGATGTTGGACAGGCATGTTTGTTCAAGTGTATTGTATACCATGTTTTAACATTCCAAAACCTATCCTGCTGAACGTTCCCCAGTTCTACATAGCAGTCTCAATGACCTGTGAATAGTATCGCACTATACATGTCCACTATCATTAAAACTTAAAACGTATTACAAAGACTATTGAATGCCATACAATTTAGAGTGAGTTCCTTTTTGTCTGACGGTAGATGAAGCCGGTTAAATTCCCACTGGTGGTGGATGATTCTGTTAAACACTTTATATTAATTTGTTTTAAACATGTCAAAAGGGGCTATGTTCAAAAGATAGTACTTGCTTGTTCATACATAAAACTCTTTGCCTAGAGAAGATTCATTGTCTTCCAAAAAGGGATCTTCAGATGAAAACAGACTTGGTAAAACCTTTTCCATTTTTAAACACCCTGTTTTTGGATCTTTATTTAAAAGTGTGTGCACTGGTTAAGACCTGGGTTTTCTACTGGCAAAGTGATTAATCTGTCTCGCGTGATTTCTGATTTCCGCCTTAGCAACCGTCGTCAGGTTGGAATCTCTTGATCTTGATTTATCTGTCGGCCAGCACTCAGGTTCTGTTTTGTTAACAGGATTGCATCCATTTATAACAATGTTTCATTAATGTACTTTGAGCCGATAAGATGATCACTCACACACACACAAGCAATGACAAGCACACGCACACACATGATTCACATCAACCAGAGTTGCCCAACCCTGTTCCTGGAGATCTACCGTCTCATATTTTCTTCTTCATCCCTTGTTGTGGGCAATCATTTTTAGCATTCATTTAGCTAATTATTAGAATCAGGAGTGCTAAATTAGGGTTGAGGACAAAACTTACAAGACACTAGATCTCCAGGACCAGGGTTGGGCAGCCTTGACATACACACACACATACAAAGAGATATGGGTACACACAAGCTAGCGCTAATTCAATCTGCTGACAGGGAAACATGGCAAACAACATCCATTATTGCCACCAAGCTAATTGGTAGTAAAGAGGGAAGGAGGGGGAGGAAGAAAGGAGAGAATAGCGGAGGAGAAGACAAAAAAAAAGTCTGCATAGTGAGGCAAAAAGGAGCCCGGGTCTTTTCTCATGAAGCAGGACTGTACTTTGTTTCCTCTTTGCTCTCTTCCTTTTTCCTTTGTAACTGTAGCTCTCTATCCCTCGTTGTAACCCTCCCCCACTCCTCCTACTCCTCCCCTTGTTACTCTTCTTGACAGGTGAGCAGGTACCCTGAGGACTGTCCCTCATTTCCCTCTCCATTCTCCATTCCCTCCCTCACTCGCTCTCTCCGTGACAAGAATGCCTAGTTACAGTAACAGCGATCTGTTAACAGTATAACTGTCACATGAATCAGAGAACACCTCAACGAAAAGATAAACGCAAAACGACCACTTGACTGGCAGTTAACAGTAAGGCCAAAGCCAAATAAAGATGGCGGCTCAGTTGCTGTGGGAGTAAAAAAAACTGTGACATTTACTAGGTCCTCTTTAATCAACAACCCCCCTCTCCTTTCTTTTCAACCGGAAAGGAAGTATGACAAGGAGAGATGGTTGAATAAAAGTCTGCAGTATCAGGAAATTAAAACAAACGTGTGTGTTTGTTGATTGTGTATTCGGGCGCTTTGGGATATGAAGGTTTATATGAATATGGATATGGGAGAGGAAGAGTTTACATACCAGGAGAGAGTGATAACAGCTCCAGAGCAGAGGAATCAAGAACAGATACAGAGAAAAAGACGGATGTGACGAATTGGAAGGAAGGAGATAAGATGTGATATGAAGAAGAAAATGAAGCAGTGTAGGTACACAGAGGGCCCGGTGGAGCATGTTTACATTCTCTCATACATCCTCCAACATATCTGCTTATTTCTGTCATTAGCTGTAGCTACTGAGCAGACACAGACGGCCCACACACCAGGGAATCAGGACACACGGTTAAGACAAAAGACAGTTTGTTGTCTCTGTAAATTAAATGTTTTACACTGTTGTTAACCTGCCAACATTAAATGATTTATTGTCTATAAACTCTGTCATATTTTATAACATTACTTACAGTAATTTATTCCAAACCTGCAGTTTGCCAGAAAATTCTGACAATGATAAAACAAAATCAATATGTAAATGTGAAGAAATAATATTTTCACATTTTATTCAATGCTTAAAATAACTTACATTGGAAACTGTAGTCCAATATCTCACATAGCAATATGAAACTGTAATACTGTAATGTAGACATTTTGCTCTGTGATATAAAAAATGTCCATATAATATCAGCATTAGTAGTGGAATGATAATGCGTCAGAATATTGATCTACTCATAAATTATCTTAGGTGCATACAGAGTCGCATCCTAAAATAAAGATTAGCATCTGCTCTCAAATGAAAAAGCTGCAACCTAATTCTCAACAACACGGCAACAAAAGAAAAGGGATAATTTCCTCAAGAACATGGCAGAACTCTGGCAGACTGGGGCAACCATCCTATCATCCTAGTAGCTAAAACACACAATTCACAGAATGTCATTGTCATTTGAATTGCTATAAAATGTATTTGAAATATATATATATATAAAAAGGTTTTACAGCCAAAGTGAACCTAAAACATTAGTGCAAGTGGCTACCAGGGAACTGGGGAGAGTTGGTTTGAATACGAATCCAACTAAACTCAAGAATATATTCTAGACATTATTTGAACAGACATTTTATTCCGCGTCTAGTCAAGCGTTTTGGGGGGGAAATCTGCATGCCAATGGTGACAAAAAGGTTTGTGAAATTCAACGTACGGTATTATGCACTCTAGGTGGCTAGGTGGTAGTGTGAAGCACTGCCACACAACACCACCAAGTCTGCGCACCTGCGTACAACCTTCCTACTTTTCTCCCTAGTATCTTTGGACATACAGACGTTTGCACGCCATGCATGTTCATCAACTACTCCTTCCACAAAGTTGTCCCACCAATGCCTGGTTCCCCCAGGTCTCGTCCAAAGCCGTCTGGTTTGCCTCTGACAAATTGCTGCGTCAACGATTTGATGGAGGTAATTAATGTGCCTTCTCTGATCAGTATTACTATCTGTGAATATTTCATACAAATGCTGAAAATAATCTTGTATGTTTATCAGAGCTGCTAGGGCAACTTGAAGGTTCGACATATGGAAATAATCTGACATGTTTGTTGTTATTTTCCTGTACTGGCACATGCCTGTGACGTAAATGCGTATGCGACGAGAGCCACCATGAGCAGATCAGTGCAGACTTTTGTGTTTTCATCCTTTAGACAGGGAATGTGACGGTGGAGCATTTTTAACATTTCCACTCTGGAGGGTGGTTTCACTTTTTTGCGTTTTTATGCCCCAAAAATGCTGCCCCGTTTAAACGAAAGGCACATCTGATAAAATAGTTTTACGTTTTCACCCGCGAGCGTTCTCGTGTAAACAGGGCCTTTGTGAACACCAAAACAATTATATTACAGCATAAGTCCATTGCTACAGTAGATAGGATAAAACAATAGAGAACAACAATGTACAGAAATGGAAGCTCCATGTAAAGTGCAGTATATCATTTTGGTGCCGGCACTGTGGTAAAGTAAAGCTCTTTGCCAAAAGCATTTACCACTGGGGACCAGAAGTAGACCTGGCACTTGAAATACAACAGCCCCCTGTTGTTCTCTAGGCCCCCACCCAGATCAGCTCATCAATAGACACATAATGATCATTCTACACACACACACACACACACACACACACACACACACACACACACACAGCTGTATTTGACAAACCTGCAAGGTACGCAATGCGTGAGGGGCACAAAGTGGCGAGGGGCCCCCCGTAAAAGGTATTGGTTGGTATTTCAATATTTTGTAAAGCAACTCAGCTGGGTACAATTGCTTAATCAAATCACTGCATGTCAGAGGGGGTTGGGTGGGGGCCCCAGAGATTGTCCAGCAATTTGTAAAACAATGCTGGTTCGAGCCTGACTATGGGTTCTCTGACTTTCCCCGGATTTCCTGCACGAGGCAGCGCAAATTGGCATAGCGCTGCCCGGGATATTGGTTAGATAAGTCAGATTATCTCTCCTGCCTTGAAGTTCTCCAGTGATTCCTTGTGTGCAGATCGGGTGCCTGTAAAGTCTGTGGCAGAAGTGTAGTTCCCGAATCATCCTATTCATGATCTGACTAAAGACTTCCGTTTCAATGTGTTGGATGAGCAGTGCGAAAAGAATCAGTGGCTCTGCGACATGTGGTTGGATGAACCATGTGCGCACCCCTCGCCATCCCACAGATCTGTCCAAGTAGTTGCTAACAAGGCAGGGTTAGTGGGAATTGTGAAGGGGGGAAAAATTCGAACAAAACCTTGTACTGTGTGCCAACTGCGGTAAGCCATATTGCAGACTAGGTTAAAGTTGACACCGGCGAAGAGAAGTTAGGGAATGTGGGAAAAGTGCAGAAGAGTATCAATGGAGTATCAAGGGCTGGACAGAGGAAGGTGCCCAAAACATTATTTCAGTTCAAAAGGGTAACTGGTCCTTCCAGATCCATAGACGTTTACTTAGTAATTATAGTTGTACACACAACACAGCCTGGGTAAAGAAAAGATCATCTGTATATTAACAGGTAATATAACCTCACATTCGGTGAACATACAGCAACACCTTACACAAAACATTAACCAAACAAAATGGCAGGACAAGCACAGGACCTTAAATAGATGTACTGATAAATAGCTGAAAACCAGTTGTAAATGGTTGACAGACCAAACAAGCAATCCATTGGTTGATGATGAGGTAATCTAATAATTGTCTGGGTGAAAGCAGAAACATGAAACGGATTGGTGAATGTGTCACTAATCCACCCTGTCATGGCTTTACCATTACAATCAATGCACACACCAATAGACTAAAGGACCTTAACTACTACTTTCTACTACTCAATAGCTGAACTAGCTATGTGTACACTGTATATTAACTTGCTTCTTTGCTGCAAACTCTAACATCACTCTGTTTAAAGGCAACAATGTATGTTTTGCTGCTGGTCGTATTTCCTTACATTCCCTACCAGTATCATTCATTGCTCTGTTGTATTTTTATATGACGATTAAAGTTATCCTGATTACAGTTCTGATTTCGATTCTGATCACTGGTCACGTCAGCACCACGCTACGTTGACAGATAACTTAGCAGTGACAGAAAAGCTTGTACGACTAGGGCAAGTGATGTTATAGATGTGAGGTTATTTTCTTTCTTTTTTTTGTCACATACAGACAATTGCAGGTGTTATTGCATGTACAGTGAAAATCTCGTGCCCGGTTCCAACTCCAACAATGCAATAATAATAATTATATTTAGATTAACATTACTATTTTATTAATGTTGCGTGGATGGGGGCCTTGTTTTGATTTCTGCAGGGATGGATTTTTCTTGTTAAGCTACTCAAAATAGCTATACAGGCAGCCCCAATGGTCTAAAGATGGACAAGCCCTTTTGATTACCAAAACTGGCCAAAGTGCAGTCTGTTCCCTGGATGGATCATATACATCCTCAGGGTTTGGGAATGTATCAAATTGGGAATGGGCTGTCCCAGATCTTCTCTGCCTTGTTCAGTACTTTATACCTAATCAATTGTCGTTGTGAAAGGCAACAAGTACAAGTAATTATTGGTACAGTGATGCAGGACAATCTGACTGTGGCTAAACACCATTCCATTAACTCCAGTCCTGACATTTGTATGAGCCCATCCTCCTCAATTAAGGTTCACCAGCCTCCACTGGTGTACATGTTCCCTTTGTCTGAAGACAAAGATAAAAGGTTTGACTGACAGTTTAACTACAAATGTTCCCCTCCATTTTTTATATTTTTTATCCATGCGTATGTACTTATCTGAAGCTTAACTAGCTCTTTTTCAGACCCCTCATTCCCAGGATGACGCTATTCTCCACATTCCCAAGGTTTCTAGGTGATCACCTTATCCTAAAAGAAACCAGGATACACCAGTAACCTTGTTTTCCTGTGGGGGTATTTCTACATGCAGGGGAAATCCACAAGTCCTTCAACACACGGATACTATGATTGGTGTAAGTCCGCGTCCAGCCACTTTCAGCAGAATCACTTGATTCACAGACACAAAACAAACAGGGAATAACAGTCGATGTTCATCCAATTCAAATGGCCAAGGCTCTCCATAAAACAACTGTTCCCAAAGAGTAATCTCATGCTGTCTCACATGTATCATTACCAATGCCAATGTCAATCAAAATGAGTTCATGTAGGCATCAGGCCATGTGAGGAAGGGGATGCATTGCTCAACGGGCTGGAATCAGTTGTTTCAATTGACTAGAATCTGTTATTTCAATGGAATAGAATCTGTTGTTTCAATGGACTAGAATCTGTTATTTCAATGGACTAGAATCTGTTTTCAATAGACTAGAATCTATTATTTCAATGGAGTAGAATCTGTTGTTTCAATGGACTAGAATCTGTAATTTCAATGGACTAGAATCTGTAATTTCAATGGACTAGAATTTGTTATTTCAATTGCATGAATCCATTAATTCAATGGGCAAAATCCGTTGTATCAATGGGCTACAATGATTTCTAGCCCATTGATCTGTTGTATCTGTAATGAACACTCCCAAAGAATGAAAAGAACACTGTTTATTCTAAACAGGATAAAAATATTTTTTAAATGGCAACGGCACAGAATCGTAATCCAAGGCAGAACACTAAACCAAACGATGAAGGGGTCAGGCCAGAACAACAACACAAGATTGCAGGCTAAGGCACAGAAGGAAATCCAAGGCAGAATAATCAACTATACAAAGCAAAGGTCAAACCGGAATAACAATATAATCATGGAATGCTCAGAATGGAGAAAATAATACTCACAATACCTCGCAAAATGGCAATGGAGTGTGTGTGTAGAGTGAGAGCAGGTGAACTGAATATGGATAATTGAGTCCGGGTTATGGGAAATGTAGTTCTGAGTGGCCAAGAATAGGGAAGCTGTAGTTCCCAGGGAAGAGGAACTGTGGAATGTTACAGTATCAATAGGGCTAGAAATCATTGTTTATTTAAGATTATTGAGAATATACTACTACTACCTTTAATAATAATAATAAAAAAACATGAACTGTTTCTGACGTTTTGTACATAGTATCCACAAATTTAGGGGACAAAATTAATTGGCAGCTGTTTCTTGGTCAGGGTTTCAATGCATTTTTGTACATGCACAAGATAGCTAACAAACGGTATAAAGTTCATTCTATGTAAGTGTGGCATTTGCATTGGGAGTTTGTTGCTCATTTCTCAAGCTGAGGAACAATGAAATTATGATAACAGTAAGTGAAATCCATCATTAGGTTGAAAGAGCTGAATAAATTAATCATAGGCCAAATCACTGAATATGTCAAAATCAAATGTTTGTAATATTGTTTAGAGACAAGAATACAACCGAAAGCACAGCAATAGTATATGACCTGGTAGAGGGCCACTGCACCAATGATCCCTAAAAAGAAGAGATTGGAAAGTAAATTGGTCTTTATTGATTGTAATATGCCTATTACCCATTTTGTATTGGCTATTTTCTCCACTGTTTTGACAATACTGTGTATTTGGCAATAGTTTTGAGGTATTCGATTGGATGGTTGTGCATGCCTAGTTGCATTTGACTAATTTGCTCTTAAATAACAATGACATGATGCGCCATTGACTTTTAATGACACGTTTATTATTACCTAACTTTTGGATACATTTAAAACCTGCCAAAGAAGGACCGGCTTCGAGAAACCCCTCCTATTCTGTGTTGCAAAGGATTGTGGGCTATATCAGCACAAAAAGCATGCAGGGTTGCATACTTCGAAAATCCCAGGAAGTAGTAGACCATCCAGGGACTTCTGACATACTATATTTGCATACTATGGTTTGGGACATACTAATCGTATTCTGGCATACTATATAGTATGCATACTATGCATATTGAGACGCAGACAGGTTTTTGTTGGTCAATGGCGCGATCACTTTCAGATGCCTCAAGATAGCACTACACCAACAATTATCCTGAACACACCTCCCTGTAAGACCAGCACACCCATGGGTGCAAAGATAGGCGCAGGTGCATTGGTCTTCAACTAGCAAAGACACTTGCATTTGGGCTCTGCGCTGCGTTATGCCGGGTGCAAGACAAGGCCCTCTGTGTTTGAGGTAAATAAGAGACAGGTGCAGGGTTGTTGAGCGTATATCTACTTTACTCACACAATACCATACATCACAGCAACTAACAAAACTCTGTGTCCACGTAGTCTCCGACAAATAATATAACTCGATTAGAAAATATGCGACACAGTGCATAACCTAAGAGTCTTATAAATAGTCAGACATAATAGAGAAGGATAGTCAACCTCAAAGAAGGATAGCAATCATCAATACAGCAAACAATAACCCTCTTGATTGCTATCGCGCACACCTGTGTGTTACGGAGTGAGTGGTGCTCAAGTAACACGGAGAAGTGGAACGTAGGATCCGAAGAGTAGGAGTCGGTGTACACCAAGGCAGATTTAGTCGTGATGATCTGCTTCTATATGAGCGTTTAGTCCAGCGACTAGTGTTTCTCAGATGAGTCCTTCTTGCCCCAAGAAATCTTATAAGTGGACATCACAAAAAATATGCATTATGTATTCAGATTCAATTTGCTTTGAGCAGTGACACAGGGTTAGTTTAGGTTGTTTTAGTAAAGAACACAACTACGCTTTAATGAAATCAAACTTGTAAGCTGAATCAAGGGAAAATACTTCTAATTTTGACAAGAAACTGCAGCAATCTTACTGCTCTTTTAACTCTGTAGGCTGTAGGCTATTCCGTTAAACAACTAATATCTAGGCTATTTTACAATTAAAATTTTAATTTTAATTGTCACATTTAAAATTGTTTTTTCTGAGGTGCATCCAACAGGAACCGATTTTGTACAATGGCAACCGATAGGTTCGGTAAAGCAGAACTTAAATCTCCAGCTTGGGATATTTACTTTCACTGTAGAATAAAACAGCGTAGGCAACTGACAGAGAGTAGGGGATAAAACATTAACTATATGTTGCCAGTTGTCTACTCAATGAGAATAACTCACAAGCTGCCGACACATAAAAGATGTTGAGAAATTTGCAATGACATCTCCAAAGTATTCCCACCACTGGTGCAAGACAGACACCAGACACAGACAGACACAGACAGACACCAGATACAGACAGACACAGACAGACACCAGATACAGAGAGTTACAAGACAGACACAGACAGACACGAGACACAGACAGACACAAGACAGACACCAGATACAGACAGACACAAGACAGACACCAGATACAGACAGACACAAGACAGACACAGACAGACACGAGACACAGACAGACACAAGACAGACACCAGATACAGACAGACACAAGACAGACACCAGATACAGACAGACACA
>JACXGM010034738.1:0-11886 GCA_016801145.1 Umbra pygmaea | reverse complement strand
TCTTCATAACGTTGGTTGGTGGGTAAGTCCGCAGAAACTGTTTGCAAAATACTTCTGTTCCTTAAAATGGAACCTTACGTTTTCTTCTGTGAGTTTTTAATGGCAGATCGCAAACGACTTGAAAGGTGCATATACTGCCACCTACTGTACAGGAGTGTAAGGCCAAGCAAGGATGTTGGACTCCTGCCTCTCCAACCGGAAGGCGTGGCTTGGGAGTGGCTTCGTAGAGCACTGAAGCAAGTGCATTCTGGGAGTTGTTGTATTTCATCCAATTTCACCCCAACTACGTTTTCTGGCTTTTCTTGAACCAGAAGGCACCAACTTAAAAACTTTATAAGAGTTCTAATACATAAAAGACCCATTTGAAATATATATTAATCTGTCCAGCGGTGAAGTATTCCTTTAAGATGATTCCACAGGTTGGTGGTATTTTTGGTTTTACCTGTTGCTGACCCCATGCTTACATTTTTGTCACAAATAAGACATTTGCCTTTCCCTGGTTCCACTTCAGTGTAATAGTCCCACACTGGTACTCGTCTCTTCTCTGCCATCCTAAATGGATGAAACTGTCCAATTAATGACAGTAAATAAATATACAGTAGAAACCCAAAGCCCTGAAGTAACAAGAATACTAAGGATTATAGAAGAAAAACATAACCTCAGATGTTTGACTGATAACCTGTCCTGAACTATTAACTATAGTTATCGACATAGTGAGAACTATATAATAATATAGGCTACCTTTGGTTGTTATTTTAATTTAAAAAAATGTACAGGACATACTAATACGCTTAACGTGAACAAACTTAACATGATTTAATGTACCTAAACAATGAACAATATTAACCACATTTCTCTCTCATATTGCTCATCATAACCACTGAAAACTGTAAAAAAGAAATCAAACCCAAATTCCAATTATTATGGGCAGGTTGTTTTTACAGTTTTCAGTGGTTATGATGAGCAATATGAGAGAGAAATTAGGTTCATATTGATCGTTTTTTAGGTATATTAAATCACGTTAAGCCTTTTCTTTACAATAGGCTATAATGAAGCAGAAAGGTTTAACAACAGATAAAGCCCATAATAATTGAAATTTGGGTTAGTTGTTTTTACAGTTTTCAGTGGTTAGGGAGAGCAATATGAGAGAGGGATTTGGTTATTATTGATCGTTGTTTAGGTACATTAAATCCCGTTAAGCCTTTTCCTAGGAGCCAATGAAGAAGAAAACGTTCACGTGAGATTACTTCTATAATCGTTGGATTTCGATTTAGTTATTTTGACAGCCTTAAGTGTTCATGACAAGATATGGCGATGAGAAAATTGGTGATGATTGATCGTTGTTTAGGTACATTATACCACGTTAAGGTTTTTCACGTTAAGCGTTTTAGTAGGTCCCGTTTTTTACAGTCATATTTATGTTATTTATGCAATAAATCATATTTGAATAATAGGCACAGTACGATTTGATAGTACGGTTTTACAGAATTATTCTCTTGCCCGAGGAGTCGGAATGTAGCCTAATGATGTTCTCTCCTTTCGCCACCGTCTGACTCAACAGCTGAAATACCAAAGAACACTAGCAACGTATATCCCTGCTAACATGACTGCCTTTTGATTAAATGTGGAAGTAAAAAAAAACTGTCGTCTGTGTATCGTTTCAAATAGGCATCATATTTTGTCAAGTTATGTGTGCAATGACTGTGCATTTTCAAATGGACATATTAATTAAACCAGCACTTGTTTGGTGCCAGCCAGTACCCAATTTTGATGTACTATTGTGGGCTGATCTGATGATTAATTGTAAATTCCCCTTATTCATCATAACGCAATATAGTTAACCCTTGTGTAGCAGTTCTTTTAAACGATCCGTCTTTCCCTGAAAGCCGTTAGGAAAACAGAACAGATAAAAGTTTTGGTTGATTAAAAAATAGTAACAGTTTTGTCGGAACGAAAGCAGTGAACCTCTACCCACAATTGTAGACTAATATTAACCATGTGAAGCTAACAAGTGATTATGCGACTTTTAATTTATCCCCTTTCATGCTAGCTACAAAATTACCGTGGCTTCTCTGCAGTCAACTTCCTCTAGTCTTGAGATGCTGCAGCTTTGGACATGTGGACTGTAAGTGCACACACGACAGGTGGGCTTGCTGCACGCAGTTTCCACGTGATCATACTAGAAAATGGTAGTATGATCTTCTTGGCCTGGGATTAATTTTGAAATGAGATTTTTGCATTTGTGGAAAAAAGTTAAGCCGCAAGGCCTGCATCTGCATATTCATTTAACGGAGGAGGCAAGGCGGGATTAGTGGCTCATTCACGTGCGGTCAATTTCACGTTGATTGTGATTTATAAAGGAAAGGTGCGCAGGACCTGGCGTATGACCGGTTTTATACCAGTGAATTTTTCTAGTTTTTCAGTTCTTCATCTTCTGGTATGTAAGCTGCGCAATCTTTTATACATGAGGCCCCTGGTTGTTATTAAAATGAATAAGGATTTGAAAAACAGAAGTCTCTCTCTCTCACTCACACTCACACTCACCAAATAAATAATTAACATAGTGTTTTAAGAAAAACTGCTGTTCCCTCCAAATAAAAACGAAAAGTGATCCCACACAGAAATACTAAAAAATGTATATAATTTTTGATTTTTTAAGATTTTTTTAAAAAGTTGGGTTAACTATAAAAACTATTATGCTTTTTAATTCATACTTCATGTGTTCATTGATTCATTTATTAATTGAAGTTTATAAAAACATTTAACTAGTTCTCTTAATTTTCTGATCAAAAACATTGCTCTAACGCTCAATTCTGAGGCTTTTCTGTAAAAATGTTTCAGTTTATTTTTTTACTAACTTTGGATCAACCCATATCAATATCAGGCTTAGATAAAACAACTTTAGGTTTAGGCCATGCCCGTTCTTAGTACAGATATAATTTTGTTGGTAGAACAGATAGTGATAATGATGTACTCGCTTATCCCTATATCCATTTATTCACAAAAGCATTTCCAGTTTAGATAATGGTAATCTGCTCTTTACCTGTGATAGTTTGGTCCTCTATCTGGGCCTTGCTGGTAATTACAAAACACCTTGGTACATGTAAGCATCAAAACCCGAATGATCTATCAAACAGATCTATTCATCTTGATTGAAAGCAATAATGTATCCCTGTCCCACTCTTTACAACAAAACACGTGTTGTCTTTGTTGTCATTGAGATCTGGACTGGTGGCCACTTCCAAAAACAGCAGCTAAGAAAGTTCATGCCAGTCGCTGCTGTGGTCTGTCATCTCTTCCTCTGACACTTCCATTCTTCCTCCTCCTACTCGATGACAATTACTTTGAATGGAATCATTCTGCCGTGTGGAAATAAATTGATCAAACAATATTTGCAATACTGTGGTGGCATAGGCTTTCAATATAGCAACCATTTCTTTTCAAATCCATAAAGGACACTGAACATGACCACACATTTGAGAATCACAAATCGAAAACCACCCCTTGTCTTTCCCAAATGGTCAAGATTAAAATTTTGTTTTTCAACGGTTGTTCTGAGAATCTGGATTCAAAGCCCTGTTGGAGAGTGATTGAAACTCCACATGAATTAATGTGCCCTTTAGATAGAATTCTTCATGGAAAATGGGAAGACATTTTTTTTTTCTTTGTTTCACACGAATGTGGACTAAAATCCAAACATCATCTCGCTCGCCTCAGGGTTCTCACTCTCAAATTCGGTCTCTCCCTCCCTCTTTTCTCCAGCTTTCTTAGTCTCTCCTCTCTCAGGTAAAAACATAATTTTTTGGGGGGGTAGAATCAGCTTTAATATTACATACAGATTATTGTTTCCATCAATGCGCTTGCATAATTAACTACCTCAAAAATAAAATAATAACACAGCAATGTTACAGCATGAATTATTATATGTAACAATAATGCACAGTAATATAGAAAACAATTTTTTTTGTCTTTTTTTGGGGGGAGGAACGGTCAGCTTCAGTATTTGACAACAGGATTGTCTTTGTTCTAAAATGTGCATCATTTCCAATCCCACTTTTTTTGTTTTATATTATTGCTTTCTATATATAACAAATTGTTCTTGGATCTATGGACATGTGTGCTGGTGTTCTTTGCTCACTTGATGAAAATATATGTTTTAACCTCCTAAGGATCACCCATGATTGTCAAATTCCGCCTAATAAAAACATACCCAAAGTTAACCTCTTGTTACACTGGATCTGAAGTAAGGAGATACATATGGTTGAAATTTTGTAAAAGGAAAGACTTTTAATGTTTTGGATGTGTAAAATATATTTAGAATAAATGTACACAGTGAATATGGCACAAGATTAAATAAGGAAAATGCATTGTTATTTTCTGTTTTTATTTTTCTACATCCTCTTTGAAAGACAAATACAAAGCCATATACTGGAGTTAGAGGCTAAAACACTTCTAATCATGACCCCCAGGGGATGAAAACATGTCTAAGATTTTATAGAGTCAACAGCCAATGAGCGATAGCATTATTTATAAAAGTATATTTTCACAAAAAACGCAACGTGATGAAGCGTGATCCGGGTCTTGACACAGACCATCCAACCTGTCCAGCCATATATCTCTGGGATTCCGAAGTTAAAATTGGTATTTTATAACATCTTTGTTTCATAAGGATGATAAGGCTATGACACGTTTCACATGTGTCTTTGGTTTGGAAGAGTGTACTAGTGATGGGACAACCAACTTTTTTACGCAAGTCGGTTCAACCGGACAGTTGTTGGTTGGCCTACAGAGTTTAAAGATTCGGTCACCGGTTCGCGTGCCCGTAGGGGGAGGGGACACCCGTTTGATTACATTAGACTCATGCAGTACCCTCGGTTACGGTCTCGTTCAGTAGCATGGTGCGCACCGCGATCTCCTTGTGACAGCCTCTACCATGCAGACTGCAACATTAACTTTAACATAACTACTAAAATAACATGAAGTGTATTTGTATGTGATGTAGCTACTTCCTCATCAATAATGTGGGTGTCTTGGTTCTCTGCAAGTTTGGGTTATTATTAACAAAGCCTTTTTTCTAGTGCATAGATGATTGTGTTCATGGCAATTCCACTTGATTACATTAGACTCGAGCGGTTGCACGGTTACTTTTGGTCTTGTTCAGTAGCCTGGTACGGAGGTGCGCTGTCTCCCCATGACAGCCTACATTGTTAAATTGACTGATCACACTATGCTGAATACTTGCATATATTCTGCCCTTCATGACATTCAAGGCATCCTTTTTTATGTGACAAAACATCTTATCTCAAATGTGTGTTGTTTTGGAGAAAAATGGTAGTTGTTTGTACAGTAACTGCAAAAAGCCCTAGTGAAACAAAGCATGACTACAGTAACATCCATTACTGTATTCTTGTTATGTTTTACCTAACAAAAACTAACCATGTTGCTGCACAGTAGAGTTACTGTTTCCATGGTGAAAACCCACAGCCGATTTCGCGTCATCCTCCCGAGACTATTTTAACATTTGCGATTTCACCCTTCTAAAAAATGTCACCCAAAACCGTACAGTACTTTTCAAGTTATCTTACAGACAGACAGAAACAGCACCAAAAGATAACCTTTGGGCATAGGTAAAGCTTCAAAGGCAGGAGGGCGGATGGGCTACAACAGCAGAAGACCCCACCGTGTACCACTCATCTCCACTACAAATAGGAAGAAGAGGCTACAATTTGCAAGAGCTCACCAAAATTGGACAGTTGAAGACTGGAAAAATGTTGCCTGGTCTGATGAGTCTCGATTTCTGGTGAGACATTCAGATGGTAGAGTCAGAATTTGGCGTAAACAGAATAAGAACATGGATCCATCATGCCTTGTTACCACTGTGCAGGCTGGTGGTGGTGGTGTAATGGTGTGGGGGTTGTTTTCTTGGCACACTTTAGGCCCCTTAGTGGCAATTGGGCATCGTTTAAATGCCACGGCCTACCTGAGCATTCTTTCTGACCATGTCCATGCCTTTATGGCCACTATGTACCCATCCTCTGACGGCTACTTTCAGCAGGATAATGCACCATGTCACAAAGCTTGAATAATTTAAAATTGGTTTCTTGAACATGACAATGATTTCACTGTACTAAAATGGCCCCCACAGTCACCAGGGGCATCATTTATAAAACTTTGCGGTGGATTTGCGTCAGAAGTGGCGTACGGACGAAATATAGGACATGCGTACGCAAAGAAATATTCAGATTTATAAAAGCATGCGCACGCATGTCCTACCCCTTTTTGCCTTTATAAATCACAATCAACTCTAATACGTAGCGCAGCTTTTGCAGCTACATGTCACGCCCTTATTTGCCCATAAATAGTCAGTAAAACGCCCCAAAATTAATATTCATTGATTGAGAAAGCATGGGAAACACGAAGGAAAACCAAAAAAAGCCACTTCACTCAATGTGAAGTAGAAAATATTATTGGCGAGGTGGAAAAGAGGAGGAAAATGTTGTTTGAAGGGCACAGTGTACCTATTACCAATGGCGAAAAGGTATTGGAGTGCAAAAGCTTGCAGACGCTGTAAGAAAGTCGGACCGTGGCCGAAATATAAAGTGGTCAGATATCAGTCGATGTCAAAGTGTCTAGTGCTTCATCGCGAAAGTGTGTCTTCATCGCGAAATGCAAATGCTTTCGATTAATGAACGCATGTTCATTCTCATTCATTGTCCTTATGGCAACATGAGTGTAGTCAATAGCACCGATTACATTTGGGAAACCGGACAAATTGTGCTTTTTTGTTTGAATGTTCACCCCCCGTGTACGGAAACTTAATGTAATTATGCGACAAGCCTATTATACCGACTAACACTAAGGGTTGGCTGAGATATCCCTGACCTGTCAGTCCGTTCCATCTGGAAAGTGCCAGCCGCCAGAAATCCTGTGTTAGATAATATGCATTAGGCTATTATTATTATATTCTAACAGTGCAAGATCAGCTATTGTGCGTCATTATGCATTGTGATAGCATGGCTTTTTTTAACCATCCATTTGGTTGTATCTGAAAATCTACAGAGTTCGGTATTAATCAAATTGTAAATGGAAAATAGTTCTGCACAAATGGAAGTTATTGCATATTTCAAAATGGTTAAGACATGCGTCACGATGAAACTCATTAAAAAATGAAAAGAACTAAATGCATATCTAAATGAACACTATGTTTCTGTATCTGATTACGACAGTTATACTATGAAAACAATATTCCCCAATGGACAATAAATAATATCTATTATCTATCTGTCATCATCTATTTATTTAACTATCTGCACCGCCAGACAGAGACATCGACAAGAATATCAGTTTTAAACATGATTTTGTTCTGTTTACCGTATTATTTATGAGGATGAATTACGTAACATGGCAATATTACAGATAATATTTGAGTGTTCTTCTTGCAAATATGTGCAATATGTGCTTCATTTGCATTTACGTTACAATCTTGTTTTATTTTGTTTGTTTTTCACTGCAGGCTGATAATTGTAAGCATGGCTTTGTGACATCTTCATATTATTAATGAGAGGCAATATTTCGATTTCATTTAAACAACACTTTGCACTTTCAGACAGATCTACAGAAGCCTACGTGTTTTATCCATCTGCCGACGATGTCGCCATTTCTCATTTCACCTGTTTTTGTGCGTACGCATGGGTCAGAGTTGTCGTGAAAGACTGCACATTTTCCCGTCAAGTTTGCTTTTTATAAATCCCAATTATTGCGTAGAGAGTTGCGTACGTCTTCTTTTGTGCGCACGCAATGTTTATAAATGAGGCCCCAGACCTCAACCCAATAGAGCATCTTTGGAATGTGGTGGAACGTGAGCTTTGTGCCCTGGATGTGCATCCCACAAATCTCCATCAACTGCAAGATGCTATCCTGTCAATATGGGCCAACATTTCTAAAGAATGCTTTCAGCACCTTTTTGAATCAATGCCACGTAGAATTAAGGCAGTTCTGACGGCGAAAGGGGGTCAAACACAGTATTAGTATGGTGTTCCTAATAATCCTTTAGGTGAGTGTACATTACAGATACATAAATACGGAAGAGGATTAGGGCCACATGTAAAAATTTAATTTGAGTTCTGAGATTAAAGTCAGAATTCTGAGAATAAAGTCAGAATTCTGAGATTAAAGTCAGAATTCTGAGATTAAAGTCAGAATTCTGAGATTAAAGTCAGAATTCTGAGAATAAAGTCAGAATTCTGAGAATAAAGTCAGAATTCTGAGAATAAAGTCAGAATTCTGACAATAAAGTCAGAATTCTGACAATAGTCAGAATTCTGACAATAAAGTCAGAATTCTGACAATAAAGTCAGAATTCTGGAATACCTCTAATACAACCTCAGTGAGTTTCCCTTCACACTGCCTCCGGTCATGCATGCAGGAACATGTTGAAAATGTCGGAGTTAAGTTACTTTTTACGTGCTCGAGGGGTCCCAGAGGAGGCCGTTTCATTAATGGAAGAAGAAAAGGTGAGTGAAAATGTAATGTTTTGGTTTAATGACTAGCGTTTGTTAGAACATATACATGTAAAATGCTACAGATAACAAGGATGTGAAATGCAGACACGGGCTAGCTAGTAGCACGTTTGCTTGCTAGCTAGCATTACAGCAAACGAACATAGTGCATGTATGTAAAGGTTAACGGCCGGGATTAGAGAACAGTGTCTGGGGACTCATTGCTAAATTGCTTACTACGGACAACCGGGTGACCAAATGCCCAACGGATATTTTCGCCGTCACGTTAACCATTCCCCTTGGCGGGACTGTATTATGCTGTGAATTCAGACTGAATGCGAATTGAGCTTCAAATTCGCTTCTATCGCGTCTAGTTGGACGCTTGAACAATTTCAACCCCCTCGCGCGAATAACCCTGCGTTCACATCTGTTTTTGGGGAAAGCGTAATTGTACGCCTCGCGTTGCTCTCCAGCCTAGAACTCGTCGCTCTATGGGCGTTTCGTGGGAAATGTCAATCACTTGAGTATTGGTCTTCCATATAATTGACTTAAATAAAAATACATTTTCATTCGTTTATTTTTGTATGTATTTCTCATTTCTTAAGAAGCCAAATGGCAATTAATTATGTTCGACGTAGTTATGCTGGTACACATGGCGTGATGTGTCCTGATTGGTTGACGCTTCGTCGCTTCAGCCAAAAAGTTCAACTATTTTCAACTTTTTCCACGCCCTCTCGTCGCCTCCTCTGCTTCCCACGCGTCGCTTCACGTACACTGCTCTTGCTCACCGCTTGGTGCCTCCCAATTCGTCTTGTACCATAGAGAATACATTGAGACTCGTCGCCCTGACGCCCACTAAAAATGGCAGGTGTGAACGCAAGGTAAGGCGAGCGTTTGAAGCGAAATAGACGAGCGTTTGAACCGAAATAGACGCGCGTTCAAGGCAAAATTGAGGTGTTCGGAGGGGAGACAGGCACTCTGGGGGAGGGATGTCTTCATGGCACACTTGTCGGCGGAGGGAGCAGTACCATGGCAGCCGACAGAGTAGCGTCTGAAGTCCTCCTCATGACTTCCCTACAACGGCTCTAAAGAGCATGACTATCCTTCTTTGATGTCTTTTAATAATTCTATAGGTCTGTTCCATTTCAGGTTATTACTATAAAGTCTGTCATTTTATTTTTGTTTTGATGATAAATGGAGCCAGCCTCCAAAAGTAATTAACCTGTGGTGTGGTTTTGTTTCTTATACACAACACTGTGCAGACAAGCTGTTCGTATACACTAAAGTATGTTGGTTGTCTTTAAAATAATAATGTTTAATATAATCTATATTTAGTTATGGAATAAATAGCCTTTAATGCAAAATGAGTAGGCTATGTCTCATATTGAAATCAACTAATGTGATAAAACATTTGCTTTGATGTGCATACATCATATGACAACATATGAAATAACATTATTAACTGAAATATGTACAAACTATTTACTGCTGACTGCCAATATCAGCCGTTCCTCCATGTTAAATGAATGTTTTATAGAGTCCGGGCGGGAGTTTATCATATCACGTGACTTCACCAAGTGACAGCAGCAAACAGGCTACTGATTGGTTAACGGGGTGCGAACAGAGGCCAAATTTCAGATTTTTCAACTTGCGTGTATCGAGCCAGACACTAAGTCTTTCATTGAAAATTAAAGACTATGTAACTTTAAAGCTGTAGTCCGCGGCGGTGTGTACGTACAGTAACAGCAGTGGGGTCCAGTTATAAAAGCTGGTTTGAAGTCGGTAACGTTACATCAGAACGTGCTGACACTGAGTGTCACGACTCATGACTGACTATCCAGGGAAAAGTTGTACATACAATAGGCCTACTAATTATTTCTTTGTGGTTTGTAAGGAGGGTTTGCCTTATTTGTGGGAATTTCATATTGTTTTCTTTTAATAGACACACCTGATTTTATGTTTTAATTATTCCTCTCAATAGACTGGGTGAACCCAGCCCGATCTGCCGGCGTTTAGATTTCACCCTGCAGCTCAGACTGGAAACCTGTAAATTATTTCTATCCTGATTTTGTTACAATTTTGCAGGGACCAATCACAAACTGCCTTATCCACCTGGGTGTGATTAACACGATTACAATAGATAAGCGATGGCAAGCAGAATCGTTTTGTTGGTTTGATTTGGCTGAAGGACTATTTAATTGCGTACAGAGTCATTTAAATTATGCTCGTTGATCACGCCTCTTGTGCATTAGAATATATACAGAGCAGACTCCCCAGACTAATGTTCAATCTTAAAAGATTGAGCTTGGTCTAGCGATAGCCAGACTATCCTCTCACCAGTTTGGGGTTAGTAATTATGTAGGCTATATAAACTCTTTAGTTTGGTGTAGATGTCTGCTTCATTATGGGTAGTAATCCGTGTTTCATTTGGCTTTTAAAAGCCAATCTGTTATTCCTGCAAGAGCTAAACACTGTTGCCGTATACTGTGAATGTATTCATGAGTATTCGTCCAGAGTGACCTGTATGTATTCAGAGAGTGAGTCCTGAAGACCCACTGTGTTAATGTGTTGTATATGATCGTCCTGAGAAGGTGAACTCTGTTTGAAGGATGTAAATAACTTATGCCGTCTGGTACCCTTTATGTACTGAGTGTTTTGTGGCCTTGCAAGAGCATGTGGCTGAATTTTGGGCACCACAGTAGCCCATATTGGCTTAGGTTTATTGTTTTCCCTAAGTGTTCTGAATAAAATACAAGAACACAAGCATCCTGCATCGTCTCCTTTTACAAGCATATGAAGAAAAAGCATGGTTTATGTTTAATGATTGTTCTGACCCCATGCTTACAAAACTTAACTGCAAATTTAGATCACAGGTTTCCTACTGACACTACAACTGAATTCATTGTCTGTGCTAAGGTCACTTTGAAGAAAATGATTATTTTCTTTCTTCTGTGCAGATTGACAGTGACGTCACCATGCTGATGGATAATGCAAGTGGGAAATTACATCCTCTTTGAAGATCAAATAGCCTTCTTCAATTTCTGCATGCCTCCACAAAATGATTAGATAGCTGCTCACAACGATGCCGGATTTGGATGACTTAATCAAACTCTACTTTACACTGTCTTTCAGTAACAGAGAAATACTTGCAATTTTAGCACATAACAATCAGATAGTATTAAGTGTTCAAACTTTAAAAAGAATTTGTAGGAGACTTGGTCTGTTCAGAAGAAAGAACCAGTCTGCCTTGGACCAAGTGCTGGCTTTTGTCCAACATGAGGTCATGACCAATGGACAGATGCAGGGCTACCGTTGGCTACATCTTCGTGCAGTTCAACAGGGATTTGTTGTGTCACAAGATACCATAAGACGCATCATCAAATTGGTT